>APFE031131827.1:228715-254980 GCA_000404065.3 Pinus taeda
GAGGGAGGAGAAAAATACAATTTTTTTTTCAAAAAAACAAGGGAGTTTGGGCTTTGAACTTACCTCTTTAGCTCTTGTAGATGAAGTCCTCCAAGCTCTTGCTCCAAGCTCCTCCTCCTTCTCCTAGCTCCTCCTTCTTCACTCCTCCAAGCTCTTCTCTCTTCTCCTCTCCTTTCCTCTCTTCTCTTCTCCTCTCCTCTCTTCTCTTCTCCAACTCTCATAAACTCAAAGTGAGAAAATGAGAAGAGAATGGGGGCTTTATTGTTTTCTAAACTCACCCTAACGAACCTACCCCTAACCCACCCCCAACCCACCCCCTAAACTTTAGTTAGCATATTTTAAAAAAAAAAATTAAAAAAAAATGAGTTCCGCGCGGAAGCATTCGGGTGGCGCCTGGGTGGCGTGCGGGTGGCGTGCGCTTCCGGGCAGGTTGCGTGGCGCCACCCCATGCCCGAAGCGCCGGCGGAAGCGCGCTTCAAGGCGGCCGCAACCCAAATTGGCAGGAATCGCCATTTTTCCACGGAATCGCGCCACCTAAAAATGGAATCGCGCTTCAGACAGCGCTTCTTGGACGCTTCGCCTCGGTGGCGCGCTTCAGGCTTGGGATCCGGGGGGGGGGCGATTCCTGCAACTATGGGTTTGTCACCAAAAGTTTGTTGTTTTGCACATTAATTAATTCTAGGGGCTAATGTAGGCGCAAGTAGCTAAATCGAACTCATTAGAAGTGTATAAATAGAAGGGATGAGGATTTATTTTATCATCATCACTTGGATTGGACTTGTATCTCTCTTGAGAATTTCGCTATGCTTCTTGGAGGACAAATATTGAAGCATGGAATGAATTTTGATGTTTGGATTATTTTCTCGTCTTGGAGCTTCTTGATTGGAAAATTCTTAATGGTTGGATATACTCTTAATACGTGTTTGTATAATTTAATGCTATTTTCTTTTCTATTCTTGTCACATACATTGTTGCTGGGAATTCGCTATATCAGGGCTAATTTACTCCGTCCAATTATGCGAAGTTGTGGAAATTCGGTTTCTAGATAGTAATGCTTCATGTATGGGGCATGTATTATGAATGAATGTTCCTATAGATGCTTCTTCATTGAAATTCATCTTGATAATCCATCAATCTTGCAAAACCAAGTATAAAGTTTTTGAAGTTTCTTTTGTTGTTGCCCTAATGCTATGTGAAGTTGTCTTTGAATCCTCCTTGACATAGAAAATTCAATGTCCATAGCCATAATTACTCTTGACTCCAAATCTCCCCAAAGGATTAGGCACTAGTCCACTATAAGGTGATCACCTTAAACATGTTTTCCTTCTCCCCTCTCCTCTTCTCTAGGTCTAGTCCTCTAGGTCGCATAGGGGATCAATTATCTCACAATCCAAACCTCCAAATTTCATGAGATTCCGACGGTGGGATCTTGAGATATCGCAAGCCCTAGCTCGAAGACCAATTCTTGCCCTTGGTTTCCCTTAGGCTAGATACCTCACTGGGATCCTTGCATTGCCTTTCATTGAAAATTCATTACTTGATCCCTTTCCCCTCACAAATTAGGTCAAGCATATCATTGGTTGCTAAATCATATCCCCTTGACCTAACCACAGGTCCACTTGGCCCTATGTGGTCCCATGCACTATGAAGGTTAATTCATCAAAGATCTCCTAGAATCCAAGTTTCCACAAGAATTCTAGGGCTTAGGGATCTCCTTTATAAGACACATACTCAAAACCTAACCCTTGAAATTCTCCCCAAGCCCTTCCATGAGAGCCTTCCATCTTGTCTTCCAAGACAAACAAACCACATATTTAAGCCTCTCTTGTGAATAGGCTTCAAGGATCACCCCTCACCCTATCATTGGTCCATCCATCTCGTGATCCTTATCATAATAGGTCTGCTCCCATCGGTGAAAGTATGTAAAGAATAGGAAGCCATAGCCGAGGTGACAGTGAGCTATTGCTCCATCGTTGCCTTTGACCTAGCAATTGTCCCTTTAGGTTTCCCTCCTACGACCCCTGCTAGTTTGAGCAGTAACATTTTTGGCATCATTCTAGGTATAGATATCCATCATAATAGACTGTACAAGCTGTACAAACAGAAAAAAATCCAGTTTTTTTATGCATGTGTGGTCGTCTTCTCTTGCTTCCACGAGCCTTGCTTAGCACGTTTTAGTTGTGGGCTTGCATCACTTCCTATTTCTTTTCATAATGATGCTTTTGGCACTCCAAATCTACTCCCTTGCTTTGTACTTTTACAATTCATGTGGAGATACTTTTAGCACTTGCAATACTCTCCAATCACTGTTCCAATGGCTAACCTTTGGCCACTAATGGACAATGATATCTAATTTAAGACTAAAGTTGAACACCATCAGGAACAAAATAGGCAACCATCGACCAAGCATTTTCTCTTCAAAGCGAGAAATACTCAGAGCAGTATACAATGCACAAAATGTGATTCTATCTATTTCCCTATACTCAATCAAGCCACCATGAAGAATTAATTCTTTTTAAACTGGCTCAAAAACTTAGAATACAAATGTATCTACAATTTCAACTGTGATTTAGCCATATGTATCACTGTAAAGAACAGCTCTCTGTCTGCAAATAAAAATTCACTTCGTGTTGTATGGTCTAGCATACTTTTTAAACTGGCTCCAAAACTTAGAATACAAGCAATATGTATCTACAATTTCAACTGTGATTTAGCCATATGTATCACTGTAAAGAACAGCTCTCTGTCTGCAAATAAAAATTCACTTCTTGTTGTATGGTCTAGCATACTTTTTAAACTGGCTCCAAAACTTAGAATACAAGCAATATGTATCTACAATTTCAACTGTGATTTAGCCATATGTATCACTGTAAAGAACAGCTCTCTGTCTGCAAATAAAAATTCACTTCTTGTTGTATGGTCTAGCATACTCACTATTGTCACAGATGCAAGATATAATGTCCGTGTCATCACAATATACTTTCGACATGAATAAAAAGCTAAATCCAAACTAACATCCATTAATGAAAAAAACAATATATATAGATGGGAGATAACCAGACTCTCCATCTGTTCATAATTAGTTATTCATACGAGTAATAGATGGTTATAATTTAGTTGCAACTGGCCCAGTCACTTCTTGTTGTATGGTCTAGGATATTCACCATTGTCCAGGATGCAAGGCACAATGCATGTACCATCACAATAGAATCTAGAGAAGAAATACAAGTTAAAACCCAGAACACATCAACTCATAAAACAAACAATACATATGGACAGGAGGTAAGAAGTCTATCCATCTGTCGATGATTAATTATTTATACTAGTAATCGGTGGTTATTTTTTAACCAGCAACAGGCCTGATCCAAAAATGTGGGTTTAAAAAGTCTAAACTATGGTAATTCCGACCTATTCTACTAAAACTCATAAATCATTTTGACACTTACAATCCAAAGTATGAAAACGAAACTTTAAACATGAAACTAACAAGACCATATTACCAGCTTAAGATGTCCCAACATAACACCTTACACGTTCACAGATTATCAAGCAAACAATAATAGTGGAAAGGATGGTGTGCATAAAACATACCAACTTCAATCCATGGAGCTCCTTTCTTGCAAGCCTGCACCTCCATGCACACTGGAAAGAAATAGTAGCCACCCGCAAATGAAGGAAATATGAACGAGCTTTCCACATCCGCCAATTTTTCTAAAAAAGATGGCATAACATTTAGAATATGAGAAGTCAACGGAAGACACAATATAAACAAGTTCACAACACATAGTAACCTGAACTTTAGTAAATATTCTCCAACAATTATTTACCCAGCAAAACATTTAATATGAAGAGCTAATACAGGTCTATAATCAGCACCAATCTAACACAAAAATCAGCATTTGGCATATACTTCTATATCACATTATGGATTAATATGTTTGGTATCATGTAGACTTGCAAATCTGGACTACGTTATACCATGTCATTTGTTTAAAAGACTTGTTGATGCAGGAGCATTCCTAGGGATCGCCCGATCGTGCATCAACCAAAAATAGTTCTTATTTTCCTTCAATCAATTACCAATTAATTTATCTGTTTCTACTATGATGGAACTCAACTTCAAGAATCTATGTGGAAGTGTTGTTGGGCCCACATTGGCAAATCCTTCCAAGTATCGACAAGTCCAGACATATGCTTCGCTGTGAATACATTGAGTCAATTTATGGTCGAGCCTCATCGCATACATTGGATTGCTCCCAAGAATCTCTTGAGATATCTCCGTGGCACAATCAACTATGGTTTGAGATACATTGTCGGGAATTTGAGGCTACATGGATAAACTAATGCTGCATGGGCTGGTAGTATGGTAGATCGTAAGAGCACATCTAGGTGTTGCTTCTCTTTGGGGTTTGCTTCAATATCTTGGATGAGCAAGAAGCAAAAATCGGTTGCTTTAAGCACAGCCGAGGCGAAATACATTGCAGTGAGTATGGCCTGTTGTGAAGTTGTTTGGTTGAGGAAGCTCTTCAGTGAGCTATTTGAGCACATGTTGGATACCACCGTGATCTTCTGCAACAACTCGAGTGGGATTCGCCTCTCAGAGAATCTCGTGTTCCACAACCGCTCCAAGCACACTAATATCAGGTACCACTTTATCTGGGATATGGTACAATGGGGAGCAATAAGGCTCCATCACATTAAGGAGGATGAGCAAGTCGCAGACATTCTCACGAAGCCCTTGGGGAAGGTCAAATTCTTAATCTTCCAAGAGAGACTTGGAGTTGTGGAAAGACCCTCCTATGAGGGTCCCATATGAGTTGGACACTTAGCTTTGGGAGCTCCCGTGGGCTTGGGGTACTTCTTGGAGATATGAGCGACCATAGGGTGAATGGTTCAGCTTTCCTTAGTGGTACACTATGTACAGGGTGAGTGGTTCACCTTCCCCTGTGATACCCCATGATGGTTGACATGAGTGTAGGGTGAGTGGTTCACCTTCCCCTGTGATACCCCATGATGATTGACATGAGTGTAGGGTGAGTGGTTCACCATTCCCTACAATTGCGAACACATGTATGTAGGGTGAGCGGTTCACCTTCCCCTACGATTGACATATGCATAGAATGAGTAGTTCACCTTCTCCTATGGCATATGAGCAGGATGAGTGGTTCACCTTCTCCGGCCGATGCCCCAACAGACATCCTACACATGGAGTCCAAGACTCATGGGAAGTACCTCTCATTTGGCCAATGACATGGAAAAAGTGGTTAGGGACCATAGCACTATCTATGGACGCACCATGTATTGTCATACTCCCTATGAATAGGATGCATGGTGTTCAACAACTTGATCAGGGATCAAGCACTGACTTTTGTCAGTGACTCACTCTCAATCACTTCTTCTTCATTATTACTTCATGGTTCAGCAAAGCAGTGATGACAGAGATGCTACATGATGACAGGATGGCATGATGATGATAGATGGATTGACAGGTGGAATTCTCCCTAGTTGAGAGGGACTGTTAAAATTGGAAACTAGGGCCAAAATCCACCTTGGGACAGCTCATATGATGGAGATGATTCTTGCATTGGATTCCTCTTTCTGAGAGGTCCAAATTTGATATAAAGATCATCTCATTCGGATAAGCAGAAGTGGAATCTTGAATTTATTCTCTCTCAATCACAAATTGTTAAGGTCGGTCTAGGCTTAATGTAGGCTCAAGAAGCCCAATAGATGTGTCCTTTCACCCTCAATGAATTGTCTAAATAGTGACCTCTCTCCTCATTTGGACATCATTCACTCACACATTCTTCTCTCTCTTCTTCTGATTGGGTCATACAACTATCGGGCAACTTCTCTCTCTCACACGTGTGACTGGAGGACAAAATTTCCGTGACAGATTGCACAATGAAAATTTCAGAGTTCAGGGAAAGTTTGACCAGCGTTGACCAAGGTGTTCTTGACCAAGTTTGACTTCGATTTTGGGTGGAAAATTTCGATTTTTGCAGGTCGTAGAGTTGGGCACAACATCAAGAATTTCTAGGCTAAATCACAAAACCAAAGTTGCTAAAATTCACTGTTGAGCAGCGTTGACCAAGACCTTCTAGGCATCATTTGACTTCGATCTTTTGGGGAAATTTATGTCTCAATAGGCCGCAGCTTTTGGCACAAAAAACGAGGTTTTCTAAGCACTTTGACAGCAAACCATATTGCAAGTTGACCGTAGAAAATTACAACAATTTTCTCTCTCCTTTGACCGAGTTTGATGAGACTGTTTTGGGATGATTTTGACCTTTTGATCAAGCTGAGTTTTACTGGAGAAGATTGATTTGTTTTGAGGACATTTTATTGTTGCTTTGACTAGCATTGACTTTCTGGTTAGGGTTGATTTGACTGCAGAATTTGATAGGGCTGATTTGACTATGTATTGGGCAAGTGAATTTGATTGTTGTAACTTGTACCCTCTCTCTCTGCCGAACTATTCAATAATAATAAGAACATTTGATCAAATGGTTTTCCCAACATTGAGGTTTTTCCCTCGCATCTGCCAAATCTGGTGTCCTCTTGTCTTAGCTTGTTTTCTACATATGTTTTTATGTTATGTCTACATTTATTGTCAATGTGATTAAGTTAATGTGATTGCTATTGGAAATATTTGCAAATTGTCATTGGGTTGCTAAAGGAACATTGAAGTAAATTGTGCTAAGCATAGATCATACCATTGTTATCTAAAATTAACAATTAGTGAGTACCAAATCACAATAAACAAATTACAGTTAACCCAAAGGATGGAGATGATATCAAAGGAAATGATAGGACATGGAAAATGTTAAGTATGAAAAGGGTAATGGACACGCTACTTCAATCCACATTTCCCATGTAGAGTCCCTCCTACAACCCTAGGGTCTTAGAGAAGGTCCCACTGGAGGAGGGTTAAATATTAACCCCACTAGTAATCAAGGTTGATCAATCATCTAAATCACCCCTTTATCCATGTTAAAATGCCCAAAACATTAAGTAAAAGCACTCGATTGCAAAACATTTAAACTACATGTTTAGTGGTAGCCCACCTTCATCCAAGAGGATTGTCGATTGGTGAGAGTGCATGACAAGTGCAGATGGCGTAGAAAACAGGCATATCATCATCAATAAGCAAATGTATAGGGTTGTTAGTTGGTTGGCTATCCAAGAAAGGAGAAAAGGTTCTACTCCTATGGGGTTACCCATTTTGGTGAGTATTATTTGGCTCCAACTCGGGAACATGTGCTCACTGTAGAGCGCATGATCCATATGCTCAAACAGGGAGTTCATCAGGACATCCCTAGGTTCAAAGGCTTGTTACCTGCACACTCAAATCAACTTGTATGCTTAGCATGTCCATGAAATGTTAAGTATGGAAAGGGTAATGGACATGCTACTTCAACCGAAGTTTCCCAAGTAGCGCCCTTCCACTGACAGTAAGGCCTTAGAGGAGGTCCCATTGAACTAGGGTTAAAGATTACCTCCCCTAGTAAGATGAGAGAATATGTTTACAGTCAAGATCGGTCAATCATCCAGATCCCCCATTTATCCATATCAAAAAGCCCAAAACATTAAGTACAAGCACATGAGTACAAAATGGTCAAAGTACATGTTCAGTTGGTAGCCCACCATCATCCAATAGGAAATGTTAGATGATGAGAGGTGCATGACCGGTGCAGATAGTGTTGAAAGTCAGCATATCATCATCAATAAGCAAATGTCTAGGGTTGTTGGATTGTTGGCTTTCTAAGATAGGAGAAAAAGGTTTTCTCATATGGGGTTACCCATTTTGGTGGGTAACAGTAAGCCATGCAACCAAGAACAGGTCATTACCAAGACTAAGAGGAAGGAAAGCAATGTCTACTACGAACGAGAGATTTGGCATAGCCTTAGACAAGACACTACCAGAAGATTCTTGGAGGTCAATGTTGAAAGTCTCCTCATCATCTCATAGAGCTAGGAGCTAAGGTGAAGTCACTCTTTGTCTATCTCTTGTTGCCTCTGTCTATACTCATTGGGAAGGAAGAGATAATCGTTATGGATGTGATAATTAGATGTCTTGGATACATGAGTGTCACAACCAAATTAGGAGTCTCCACATTTCAATTTTAAAACTTCGCAACAAAGTTAAATGTTGAGAGTTAATCAAGCAGAAGTCATGGATTTGGAAATGACAATAAGACATGTTGATTTTTTTTGGTAGCTACGGTCGATATTCAAGTCAGCGAAATTAAAGAAAAGAAAATGTTTATTTTTGAATTCATGTAGGCTCTAGGGAGACAAGTCAGCCAAATTAAACGAATGGGTGTAACCCTAGGTCAAAATCTATTAATTTTCCATTGTTTTATGCTGATACAATCACTTTAGCCCAATTCTTGTCTTCAATTAGCAATCTTTCAAAATTATATCAATCTTCCAATGAATACTAGCAATTGTAGATAGAACGGTCAATGCAATGCACAATAGAAGACAATAAAGCAGTGTTCAACAGGGATGCGGCCCCTAGGGTTGGGTGCACGCACCCCTCGCACCCCACCACCAGTGACGAGGAGTCTACTGGGGGTGTGTTTCCCCACGCACCCTTTTTGGGAAGTCTTGGGGAGACACAAGGGGGTGCGTTTCCCCAGTGTGGGGAACGAGACTCCCCAAAAGGGGTGCGTTTGGACGTCTCCCCTCAACTTCAATATCTAGTATATAGTATATAGTAATATACTAGTATGTTTTGCTTTCAATTTAGGTTCTAAAATGATGAATGATGAATTTAATTTTTAAATCAATGTAGATTGTAGAATGATGAATGATGAATGATATGGATCAATGTATTTGAATATATTATATTTCATTATTAAATCTCATGGTATGGATGAATAATGAGTATGTCATATGAATAATGTATGTATCAAAATGAATGATGAAGACGGATCAATGTATGTCATTATTTAATTCAGTTATGAATTTAAATTTTATGCGTGGATCAATTTTCAATTTTCAATGTATTAGTCTATTTAATATTTGTGCTTTCATTATTGAACAATGAAAATGAACTTGAATTATATATATATATATATATATAATATATTATATATATATATATATATCCCCCCACACCCTCGAAATTTCCCTAAAATTTGAGGTTACTCCCACACGTCACCCCTGTGCGTCTCCTCGCACCCCCATCTACCCGCACGGGAGTCTTGGTGGAACATTACAATAAAGAGCAATAACAAGAGACACCAAGATTGGTCAAAGACAAGGGAAAATCCCTACAAGGAGGAAAACCTTTCAAATTCATCTCATTAGATTGTCATAAAATGTTTAGAAGAGAGCATACAGTGTTACAATTCATCAATCAAGAGTTAAAGTCAATCCTTTGACTATCCAACAAAACCAACCAAACAATATCCAAGAGATAAGCCCAATAGGAAAAATTGATCAAAGTCAAAGTCTACGGTCATCAGTCAACAGAATTTTCAGTGACAACCGCTGGGACCTAGTGACAGATAGTGGGGTTGTAGCCCTCCAGCCACAAGGAGCAACCTATCAACGTAGCGGATAGAACCAAATTTTCATTGATCAAACCCTGCGGCTCTAGCTTAACTTCTTCTCCTCCCATGTGTGAGCTCAGACCCTGCAATTTCAAACCTGTATGAACCAATCCAAAGAAGATAGAGAAGAAGATGCTTGATGAGATGTCCAAATGAGGTCGACTTTGTGAAAATTTCAAAATAGAAATCCAACTCCAGTAACTAATATTATTTCTTCTACTTATTAATTCAAAAATAAGTTATTCACAGCGTTTCTACTACAAATATCGAAATAAATTCTACCGCATCCTTCACAATTAAAATACTTCGGAAAGTAAATGCAAAGAAAAAAACTAGCACAAGCATAATCACAATGACAGTTATTTTGGACAATTGTCCCCGAAAAAACTCAGGTTGGTAAAATTGGTGCAGCAGATGAGGGTTTCTTTATTAATCTTCGACAAAAATCTCATGTGCAAGATGCAACTAGTAGAATAGAAAAGATATCTTTGTGAGAATTTTATAGACAACTTTCTCACTCCTTGGCGAGATTCTGATCTGGAAGAGGATCTGTTGTCCCCTCTGTCACTCACTGCGTCATCTTCTACGTAGTCCAACCATCTCAGCTTCTGAGTTGTCCCTCTATGTCAAAGCTTCTGCGTTGCCTCTTCTCTGCTCTACTTCTTCTACTCCTGCCTCTCAACTGTTGTAGAAACCCTCTCCCCTGCTCACCTAAAACTCTCTCCCTCTGAATCGATCTCCTCTTGCCAGACTTCGACCAGCAAGGAAATCGATTTTACTAGGGTAACTGAGTATCTGCCCGGTGTATTTTCCAAATGCCCATCGAAGTCCTTATAATCCTCCAATTGAGTATTCAACGGCCCAGATTAGATTCTAATCAATATCTCAAATTATATTGACTTGATCCTCATCTTCTTCTAGAAGTTCACCCATAGTTAGATTAATACCCTTTAATTATTTTAATTTCCTAAGTTTAAACTTAGGCACTCATTAAAAATACTTAATTATTTTAATAAAACTGTCTCCGGGGCGAATTTCCCAAAAAGATTTCTGGGTATTGTGGAATACATGTTTCTAAGCCTCCCTGCGAAATTTGAGACTTAGAGCACATTCGATGCTACCGGAAATCAACACTCCCTCTTAGCGAGGAATGTGCTCTAGCAATACAACCTGTTGAAGCATCACCCTATTATGTAACATCTCCTTATGCGTTGTTGATGTCTAACATCACTACCCACCAACTACTGCTCAAATGTTTCATTTATACTGTTGTTGACCCTGCCACTGCCAACTTTGTATCTGTACTACAACTCCCTCTCATTTCTTGCCACTGTAACTGAGAAATCACATGTTTCTGCTACTGAAATGGATTCTCTACCATACCCATCTGCTCTCTAAACTAAATGAGCTTAGCTCTTCCTAGAGCCTTTGTGAGTGCGTCTGCTACCAGATCTCCTATGAGGACATACTGCCCCCCGCTAAACAGAATCTCTAGTAAAGTGACATCTGATATCAATATGTTTCGACTGATCATGAAATATTGGATTCTCAGAGAGCTTGATACAACTCTGATTATCGCAATAAATCATGGTCGCTTCCATCCTTTTTCTGAACAAACTCACAAGCAGTTTTCTAGGCCATAAAGAGTCACACATAGTTATGCTTCCTTCCATATATTCAGCTTCTGTTGAACTCAGAGCTACCGACTTCTGTTTCCTGCTGTACCAAGATATCATCCCTAATCCAACATTGAAGTAGTACCCAGAGGTACTTTTCTGGTCTACTGAACTGCCTGCCCAATCGTTATATGTGAATCCATCCAATATGACTTCATCTCCTCGGGAGTATATCAACCCATATCCGACTGTTCCACACACATACCTAAGAATGTGCCTAGTTGTTGCCTAATGCACCCTTTTCGGTTCCACCATGCACTGACTAAGGGTGTTCACAACGAAGCAAATGTCTAGACTAGTGTTGACCAGATACATGAGCGACCCAATGAGCTATCTGTTAAAGGTGGGGTCCACCTCCTTATCTCCTGATGCATCAATTGTCTTCCATTTGGTGATCATGGGTGGATCCATGGGTCGACAATCCTGCATTCTTCTGAATCTCTATAGCATATCTTCCTTGCCCAAGGAAGATCTCCCCATTCTTCTGCCAAACTTCCAATCCTAGAAAATAATGCATCAACCCCATATCCTTGATGTCCAATTATGCTTCGAGATTCTTCTTGCAGCCTTGTATGAGCCTAGAGGACCTTATTAGAAACAAGTCATCCACATATAATACTAGAATAAGTGGCTCATTCTCTATCACTAAATAGTAGAGATTGGATCAGCCTCACTCTTACTCTCTAAGTATGATAAAGGGAGGGGCAAGGGCATCCCGGTTATCAAAGAGAAATGAATTTCAAAGGCCTATTTCATAAAGAATCAAATCCATTGTCCGATGGGATTCCTTTGTCCCCGCAAGAAGAGCAAATTCTATTAGACGAAAACTCTTTCATGAGGCTGTTTTCACCGGTAGGCGCTCCAAGTATCCCATCCGGCTCGAGTCTCAAAGTTGAGTAACCAAAGACAAATCCTAACTACTACAAGTGATTATCAATCTGACCATACCATGCTTTGGGTGCCTATTGTTGATTTGGGGTAGCATCGGATGTGCTCTAGCCACGAAATTTGGTGGAGAAGTTAGGGCACATGAGATATCCAATACCTAAAAAAGGTTTAAGCAGATTCTAAACAGATCAGGAGATATTATAATAATTAATATAGTTAATGGAGTCCATAAGTCTAAACTTTGGGAAAATAAAATATTAATGTGTATTAATATGAATCTGTGTTAGAATGCTCCAAAAGACATGTATCAAGCCAGATCTAATCTTAGCCATTGATTAGGGAATTAATCTCGGGCGTTGATATGTCAACAGGAAAAGTATAAGAGGAGGCTTGAGAGTCACTTGGAAAACACACTAGAGTGATCAGTCATTCCATTCTCTAGAGCGGGGTTTGCTAAGAGAGATAGAATCAGTGATGGGGAGAGCAGTTGAGGGGCATTGAGTACAGAGAGACAGAGAGGCAGAGATAGTGTTGGGATAGCAGCAGAGAAGCCAAAGAGAGAGACGCAGGAGCAACCAATGCTCACGCAGGGCCACGCAGGAGCAGCCAGTGCTCACGCAGGGCCACGCAGAGGCAGCTAAGTCTTGCGCAGAGCACCAGAGGGGCCATCCTGCGCAAAGCACCACAGGGGCCAGCATAGCTGACGCAGGGCCTCCTGGGGCTAACACATGCCAGGATAAGCTGACACAGGGCCAGCGCTGGGCAAGGAGAGGCTGACGCAGTCCAGATTGGGCAGACGCTAGGGTTGTTGGGGCAGATTGGTGTTGAGTTGTTAATTTATGGTATGTTCTATGCTTAGAGCAATTTGCTTATCTTTCTTATTATCATCCACAGATTAGCAATCACATGTACATAAAGTAAAGTGCAGATAGAACATTAAACAATCGACCGAAAGCAAGCCAAGGCAAAAGACACAAGATGTGGTGGCTAGCCAGTGACAAACCCCAATGTGGGGAAACCCTTTGATCAAATCTTCATTTATCTTCAATAATTCCGCAGAGAGAAATAGTACATAAATCTGATTTACATCAGCAGCAGCAAACCCTAGATCAGCCAAACTAGGGCAGACAATATATTGCAAACCGATTGTCGGATCAGCTTGATTCCATCACCAAAAAATGCGACCTTCCACAGAGAGTCAAGTCCACCTACAACGCAATTCTGAGAGAGAGAAAGGTAGTCAACGCTAGTCAAACTTCCGATTTGCAGTTGCAGCCCTAAATTTTGCATCTTCCTTCCACACGTGGAGAGAAGAGTCTCTTTTTGCATAGTAGGAGAAGAGCCTCTTTTCTGCGCAGCAGAGAGAGAGATGTGATGAGATGAGTGAGTGCAAATGAGGAAAATTCCTCTTGTATTTATACACAAATGTTGATGATTGAATAGATGTGATTGTTGGGCTTCTGAGCCTACATGAGTTGCTGGTCGGCTTGATAATTATTCCATAATCAAAAAAATTCATATCTCCATAAATACTTATCGGAATCGGATGATCTTTAGATCAAATCCTACACCTCTCAATGAGAGGAATCTAATAAAAATATTATCAGCCATGAATAAGATGACCCACATGGAGTTTGGCCCTAGTTGCCAATTTTAACACTCCCTCTCAACTAGGGAGAACTCCATCTGCAATTCATCTATCGGACGCTACTATTCATCCATCAAATGCACTGCCCTATACAACTTGACCCCTGCTTTGCTCTACTCTATTCTGCCTGCTCTGCTCTGTTTTGTACTTCCCTGTTCTAATCTGCTATGTTATGCTCTACTCTGCTTTATCCGAATTATGAAGACGAAGAAATGATCGAGGATGTTTCATACCATCCTCCACTGACTCAAAGTCAGTCTCAGAGTGTGTACCACTGGTCCCAGACAAGTCCTCAACCAACCCGAAGTCAATGTCATAGTGGGCATAACTCCTACCACTAGTCCCGGACCAGTATCATTGATCCCAGATCAATGATCGAGGATGTATCATACCATCCTCCACTGACTCAAAGTCAGTCTCAGAGTGTGTACCACTAGTCCCAGACTAGTCCTCAACCGACCCGAAGTCACTGTCATAGTGGGTACAACTCCTACCACTGGTCCCAGACCAGTACCATTGATCCCAGATCAATGAAGTTCATCCTAGCATAAGGAGTATGGTAGATACAGCGATGCGTCCATCAATACTACTATGGTCCCTATCCTCATTTCCCTGCTCATTGATCAGATGAGAGGTTCTTTTGATGAGTCCGAGACTACATGGGTAGGATGCCTCAACAGGAGAACTAATCAATCTTGTCCTCACAAGAGAACTAATCATCCTGCTACACAATCGTCATGGAGAACACATCATCCTGCTACATAATCGTCATGGAAAACACATCATCTAGAACTCACAGGAGAACTAATCATCCTGCTACATAATCATCATGGAGAACACATCATCCAGACCTCACAGAAGAACTAATCATCCTGCTACATAGACACCACAGGGTGTTACAGGGAAAGTTTTGATTCTTTTACCATGTGTCATATGTCGCTCCAAGAAGTGTACCCTGCCCCCCCCCCCCCGAAGCTACAAGAGCTCCATACATCATACAGGACCCTCATCAGAGGGTTTCTAAATGACACCAAGTCCTTCTCGAAAAGTCAAAAATTTGACCTTTCCTAGGGGCTTTGTCAAAATGTCGGCGACCTGTTCATCTGTACTGGTATGTTGGAGCCTTATTGCTATTCGTTGCACCATATCTCGAATATAGTGGTACCCGATATCGATATGCTTGGAGCGATCATGAAATACGAGATTCTCTGACAAACGAATCCCACTCTAGTTGTCACATAAGATCACAGTGGTATCCAATGTAAATCCAAACAGCTCACTGAAGAGCTTTCGCAACCAGATTGCCTCATAGGAGGCCATGCTAGCAGCAATATACTCTGCTTCAGCGGTGCTCAAAGCCACCAACTTCTGCTTCCTGCTTATCCAGGATATCGAAGCAGATCCCGAGGAGAAACAGCACTCGACAGTGTTCTTACAGTCCACCACATTACCTACCCAATCAGCATCAATGTATCCAAGTAGTCTCACATCTCCGGTAGTGTATCTTAACTCATAAGTAATTGTGCCACGAAGATACCTCAACAAATTCTTAGCACCAACCCAATGTATGTGGTGAGGTTCAACCATATGTTGACTCAATGTGTTGACTGTGAAGCATATATCTGGACGAGAGTTCACTAAGAACATTAATGCTCCGACGAGTTGATGATACTCGGTGGCATTTCGTAAAATAGGTCCAGCAGCGCTACCGCTTAACTTCTTAAAGTCAAGCACCATCGAGGTAGTAACAAGCTTGCAATCCACCATACCGAATCTTTCCAATTTCACCACATATTTTCCTTGAGATAGGAAAATTTCCCCTGGCTTCTACCAGACTTCAAGTCCTAGGAAATAGTGCATAGTCTTAGGTCCTTCATTTTGTTGTTCATAGCTTCTCCCAGAAGGAAGGTATAGACTATGATGAGATATTTGCACCTGTTAGAAAGAGGTCATCCACATACAACACTAGTATGAGAGGTTTGTCATCTTCAACCTTAAAGTAAAGGGTAGGATCGGCTTCACTCCTAGTGAATCCCAACTTCATCAAGTAGCTATCGATACTCTCATATCATGCTCAGGGTGCTTGCTTCAACCCACAAAGAGCCTTCTTCAACCTGCACACATGAGATTTTCGATCATAAATCTCAAATCCTTCAGGTTGCTCCACGTAGACCTCTTCTTTGATCGAACCATGCAAGAATGCGGTCTTAGCATCCATCTGATGCAGGTTCCATCCTTGTGAAGCCGCAAGGGCTATGATTGAGAGGATGGTGGTATATTTGGCAACAGGTGCAAACATCTCATCATAGTCTATACCTTCCTTCTGGGAGAAGCTATGAGCAACAAAACGAGCCTTATATTTTTCCGTACTTCCATCTACTGCATGCTTTATCTTGTAAAGCCATTTAGAAGTGATAACTTTCTTGTCTTGGGGTCTGGGAACTACTTCCCAGACATCATTCTTCATAATAGACTCATATTCTTTGATCATAGCACCCTTCCATATTTGATGCTTGACGGCATCTGAGAATGATGAAGGCTCATTTTGTACGATCGTGCTCATGATAGTCAGGTATCCCTGATACCTGTTAGGTTTCTTACTTTCACGGAAGGTTCCTCGAGGTGCAGTGTGTCCTTCAACATCATCGAGTAGCCCCATAAGCCAAGAGGGCATCTTCCTAGAAGAGGAAGGCTTAGGTGGATCAATCAGATCCATGGGTTCTTCCATATCAAGCATTGTTTCATCATCCATTTCTTTCAGTTCCCTGGTGTCGGCTTCTTGAGAGCTCATCAATGTCGGAATATTGTCCACCTTACTGAGAGCCATATCTTGGTCAAAGGTGACATCATGACTAATCACAACTTCCCTTTGACCGACTACATAGATTCTATGGCCCTTAGTATTTTCACCATAGCCCATGAAGATTCCTTTCTTTTCAGATACACCCAATTTATTCCTTTTCTCTTTCAGCACATGAAAATATACAGGGCTTCCAAAAATTCTAAAATGAGATACGTCAGATTTCTTACCGGTGAACATTTCTTCAGGAGTCTTGGAACCCAATGCTTGATGAGGGCATTGGTTTTGTACATATACGGCGGTGCTTGCAGCTTCGGCCCATAGAAACTTCAGAAGTCTTTGATCATGGAACATGGCATGGACAACTTCCACAATCGTATGGTTCTTCCTTTCTGCCACACCATTCTGTTCAAGAGTATATGGTGTCGTAGTCTCCCTCTTAATGCCAACCTCTTTACAAAAGTCATGAAACTCGTCAGATTCATATTCAATCCCATTATCAATCCTTAAGATCTTGATCTTCTTTTCGGTTTTCTCGATCAAGGCTTGAGATGTGTCACAAGACATGACACCTAACGGACTTCCACCGACCTGATATAATGAATCAACTCAAAACCCAAGAGTGAAGACATCCTTAACATTATTTTTCCATACACATACCTTGCCATCGATGAAAGCCACCTTGTAGCCTTTGTTTTCCATTGCCGAAATGGACACCAGGTTCCTTTTGAGGTCAGGTACATATAATACATCCTATAAGTGGATCGTATTACCTTGTTTCAATTTAAAAGAGACATTTCCTACACCTTTCACGGGATATTTCATATTATCTCCAAGGACAATTTCCAGGTTAGTTTCTTTCTCTATCAGATTATGGAGAACTTCTTTGTAACCAGTGAAGTGCCTTGAGGCACCACTGTCAATGAGCCAAATTCCCATTGAGTCTGAAGGAGCAAAGGTAGATAGAGCAGCTGGTAGATAATATTCATCCTCCTTATTATCAACAGTGTTGAATTCATACCTGGAATTTCTAACCTTCCTTGATTTCCAGCACTCTTTTTCCCTTTGCTATTAGATTTGCCATTCCTTTGATTGCCATGAGAGGGATTTTGATCATCATCCCGGTGTGAGTCCCTTATATCAGGGCACTCCCTTGCATAGTGACCTACTTTATCACAAATGTAGCATCGTCCTTTTCTTCCACCCTGAGGTCCAACCTTTCTTTTTTATTTAGTCCCGGAATTATTTCTTTTCCTAGCATGAGAAGAAAAGGTAGCAGGAGGACCTTTAGGCATGGGCATTTCTTGCTCTTCTACCCTTGTTTCTTCTTGAATTCATCTAGCCATTAATTTCTCAAAATCAGGAATTACATTATTGTTCAAAAGAGTAGACCTGAACACATACAATTCAGATGGTAATCCTCTAAGGGTTTAGAGTGCCATTTCCCTATCTGTAATAGTTTCTCCAATAGTTAGGAGATTGTTCTTGAACTCAGTGATTCTTAAGAGATATGCTCGCATGCTCTCATCTTTACCCTTCTTAATTTCCTTCAGCTTATTTCTAAGAAACAAAGCTTGATATGCATCATTAACTTTAAATAAACTCACCAATCTATCGTAGATTTCCTTGATGGTGTTCAGCTCAGAAACATAGGCCACCAAGCGCTTGTCGATAGAGTCCCAGTTGATCTTCTTTGTTTTGACGTCACCGGTTTTCCATTTGTTCCTGGCAACAGCAGGTGCATTTAATGGAGGCTCAAAAATATTGCCTCTCACATGGTCCAACACTCCTTGATCTTCTAAGGTTAGATCGAGAGACATCTTCCATCCGTGATAGTGAGACTTCTCACGGAGCTTGTCTTCGGCAAGGAAGAGTGTTGAGGACACCATAGTTATTTTAAGATAGCCTTGCCAATCTTCTCTTCAGTGATTTCTCTTGCTCTTGCTCGAGCTTTGTCTTCACCTCAGCTCTGATACCATGTTAATTTATGGTATGTTCTATGCATAGAGAAATTTACTTATCTTTCTTATTATCATCCGTAGATTAGCAATCACATGTACATAAGGTAAAGTGCTGATAGAACATTAAACGATCGATAGAAAACAAGCCAAGACAAGAGACACAAGATGTGGCAGCTAGCCAAGGACAAACCCCAATGTGGGGAAACCCTTTGATCAAATCTTTCTTTATCTTCAATAATTCAGCAGAGAGAAATAATACATAAATTTGATTTACATCAGCAGCAGCAAACCCTAGATCAGCCAAACTAGGGCAGACAATATATTGCAAACCGACTGTCAGGTAAGCTTGATTCCATCACCAAAAAATGCGGCCTTCCAGAGAGTCAAGTCCACCTACAACGCAGTTTTGAGAGAAAGAAAGGTGGTCAACACTGGTCAAACTTCCGATCTGCAGTTGCAACCCTAAATTCTGCATCTTCCTTCCACACGTGTGAGAGAAGAGTCTCTTTCTGCGCAGTAGGAGAAGAGTCTCTTTTCTACACGAGAGAGATAGAGATGTGACGAGATGAGTGAGTGCAAATGAGGAAAAGTCCTCTTGTATTTATACACAAATGTTGATGATTGAATAGATGCGACCGTTGGGCTTCTGAGCCTACATGAGTTGTTGGTTGGCTTGATAATTATTCCATAATCAAAATAAATTCATATCTCCATAAATACTTATCGAAATCGGATGATCTTTAGATCAATCCTACACCTCTCGACGAGAGGAATCTAATAAAAATATTATCATCCATGAATAAGATGACCCACATGGAGTTTGGCCCTAGTTGCCAACTTTAACATGAGTGGCTGCCGGAATGATTATCCGGGGTTCAGCTAGTTGATTTGTCAGAAACTGAGAGGTATTACAGCCAAGGAAATTCTCTGTTGGATAGGCCAGTTTTGGCACCCAAATTGTACTCTGGTATTGCTTAATAAGAAAACCCTCAAATAGTTGCACCGGTTTTCCCACATTGGGTTTTTCAGGGGACATTAGTCCAAAAATAATGGTGTCATGTGGTGTGTTTGTTCCTGTTTCTTTTACTTGTTGATTTGTAATATGTTGAGCATGCACTAGAGTTTACTTTTAGTATTTACATTGTAAATAATTTGTTAAGGAAAATAACAAGTGGGTAGGAATAAATCTGATAAAGTGAATGGAAGGTTTCTAACTAAGTAACTTAGAAACTTCAGCATGCTATCAGAGCGTGATTACAGATCACAGGAGGACTAAAAGACATCAGCCGAGTGGAGCAATAGCAGCAGAAAACAGGTGTCCCAAGGTGACAGAAGTTGTTTCTAGCAACGCAGAAGCCAAGGAGTGTGACACAGAGCGAGCCAGGGCCATGCAGAGGAAGTCGGGAGCTGCGCAGAGCCCTAGAAAAGCCAGCGTCGCTGACACAGAGGGCCAAAGGACTGACGCAGGGCATCCCAGGGCTGACGCAGATCCATCTAGGGTGACGCAGAGACAGCATGACGCAGAGAGGGGCTGACACAATTCACAGAGAGGCAGTTGTTGGGGTCTATAAGGTTGTAGGAATATTGCAGAGTGGAGCTAGTGAGGTACTGTAGTCAGAACAGTATCTGACAGAGCAGGGCCAGAGGAGTTGTTCCCGAGGGTTTCTAGCTGAGGAACCTGGATCAGTAGTGCAGTTGCACAAGACGATGAGAGTAGGGGGCATCTCGACAAGCAGCTGAAGGATTTCCAAGAGGGAAATCAGGACTCAAAGGGAGTCCAAAAGAGAACTTTCAGACAGGAAGTAGAGACTTAGAGGAGTTGAACGGAGAACTTCCAAAAGTGAAGTAGAGGAGCATCATGGCACTACACGAGGTAAGAGACCAGGATAGACTGGACAGAGCATCGAACTTCGCAATCTGGAAGGCCAGAATCTTATCAGTGCTTGATAGGAATCGTATCAATAACTTCGCCTTGAAGGTAATAGCTGTCGCAATCAACCCCAGTGATAATGACAGGTACGAGGAGGCAATGGCAAGGGCCAAGTGCATTATCCTTAACGGGGTCACGGATCATGTGGTACCACACATAACCGAGAAGGAAACCACATTTGAGATATGGGAGGCTCTCAAGAAGTTGTATCAGCATACTTCTGTGCTGAGAAGAATGTTGCTCGAGAATCAAATGAAGTCGTATCAGATGAAGAAGGGACAATTGATTGACACCTTCCTCAAAGGACTGAATGAGATCCGAGATCAGTTGACTGCGACAAGGGCAACATCAGATCAAGAGCTAATGGTGACAACAGCCCTGAATGTTGTCACAGAAGACTGGGAAGTGTTTGTCCAGAGTATACTGGGCAATGGGACACTTCCACCTTGGGACGAGATGTGGGTAGCTCTTCGCCAGGAAGAGATTAGACGGTAGTCGAAGACGGGTAACAGCAGTAAGGGGATCAAAGTCAAGCAGAAGTAGGAAGATGTGCCCCTAGCATCTGAGGGAAAGCGGGAAAAGCGAAAGAAGAAAGATCTCTCCAAGTTCAAGTGCTTCCACTGTGGGCAGCTAGGTCATTATGAGACCAAGGGTCTAAGGAAGAAGAGTAAGGGAGAGTCTTTCGAGACTAAGGCAGCGCCAACACAGGCAGAGAAGGAAGTTTTTACAGATGATGACTGTGCCTTGAGTGCACACGCACCACTTGAGCAGAAATGGGGAGACATCGAGCTGTAGTCAGGTGGACTACAGGCAATGAGGGGCAGGATCCTTGAGGTACCCAACCTCTTGGATTAGACATTGCTACAGGAGCCCTGATGAGGAGTACCAAGACTGGCTAAGTGGGTAGGGACGAATGCAGATGGAGTGGTAGACAGAACTACAATGCAGGAGTCCAGAGACAGCACAGAGCTAGAAGGCTGCAGCAGTGCGAGAGGCACAAGAGTGTTGCACCAGTGCAGGAAGGCACAGAGAGGTGTGCAACAATGCGAGATGTAGGGAGTTACTGTAGCAATGCAGAGGTTAGAAACGAAGCACTTGTCAGCAGCAGAGGGAGCTTCAGCATCAGTGGGTGTTTTTAGCCCAAGAGGGAGGTCAGATGTGAGATGGATTACTTACTTCTTAGTAACTGAGTTGCAATGCAGCAGCGGGCAGCACGATGCAACATGATGAGAGGAGGTGCAGTGCAGATGCAGTGCTGGGAGGAAGGACCAGCAACAGCACGAATGCAGAGGGAGTTGTTGTACAGATGCAACAGCGGCAGTGGCAGAACCATGGGCAGCAGTACAGGATGCAACAGTGCAGAGGATGTTGGGCAGGAAGCCCTAACATCAGCACAGGTATTGATGCCGGATGATCAGAGTAATACTCAGTGAGGAGTATTGCTAGAGCACAGTCCTCGCTAAGAGGGAGTGTTGATTTGGGGTAGCACGGGATGTGCTCTAGCCACGAAATTTGGTGGAGAGTTTGAGGCACATGAGATCTCCAATACCCAGAAAGGGTTTGGGCAGATTCTAAACAGATCAGGAGATATTAAAAATATTAATATTTTTAATGGAGTCCCTTAGCCTAAACTTAGGAAAATAAAATATTAATGTGTATTAATATGAATCTGTGTTAGAATGTTCCAAAAGACATGGATCAAGCCAGATCTAATCTTAGCCGTTGATTAGGGACTTTATCTCAATCGTTGATATGTCAACAGGAAAAGTATAATAAGAGGAGGCTTGAGGGTCACCTGGAGAACACACCAGAGTAATCAGTCATTCAATTCTCTAGAGCGGGGTTTGCTAAAAGAGATAGAATCGGTGATCGGGAGAGCAGCTGAGGGGCATTGATTACAGAGAGACAAAGAGGCAAAGATAGCGTTGGGACAGCAGCATAGCAGCCAGAGAGAGAGACGCAGGAGCAGCCAGTGCTCACGCAGGACCACGCAGAGGCAGCAAAGTGCTGCGCAGAGAACTAAAGGGGCCAGTGTCGCTGATGCAGAGACTCAGAGAGATGAAGTAGGGCCTCCTGGGACTGACGCAAGGCAAGATAGGCTGATGCAGGGCCAGTACTAGGCAAGGAGAGGCTGACGCAGTCCAGATTGGGCTGACGCTGGGGTTTCTAGGGTAAATTGGCGCTGAGTAGTTGCCGGAAGGATTATCCAAGGTTCAGCTAGTAGATTTGTCGGAAACTGAGAGGTATTACTGCCAAGGAAATTCTCTGTTGGGTAGGCCAGTTTCGGCACCCAAATTGTACTCTGATATTGCTTAATAAGAAAACCCTCAGATAGTTGCACCAATTTTCCCACATTGGGTTTTTCTGGGGACATTAGTCCAAAAATAATGGTGTCATGTGGTGTGTTTGTTCTTGTTTCTTTTAGTTGCTAATCTGTAATATGTTGAGCATGCACTAGTGTTTATTTTCAGTATTTACATTGTAAATAACTTGTTAAGGAAAATAACAAGTGGGTAGGAATAAATCAGATAAAGTGTATGGAGGGTTTCTAACTAAGTAAACTTAGAAACTTCAACACCTACTTGAGCCCATACAGGGCCTTCTTTAATCTGCATACATGAGTTCTCTTTTCAAGACTTTTGAAGCCTTCAGGTTGTTCTATATACACCTCTTCTTCTATCACCTTGTTCAAGAATGTTGTCTTGGCATCCATCTAGTGAATCTCCCATCCCATTTGAGCTGCTAGGGATATAACAGATCTGATAGAGGTATATCGGGCTACTGGGGCAAAGGTCTCTTCATAGTCTATTCCTTCTTACTGTGTGTACCCCTTTGCCACGAACTTAACCTTATACTTCTCTATACTTCCATCTACAGCATACTTGATCTTGTATATCCACCTTGATCCTACAACTGATCTATCCTCTGATCTCGGTACTACTTCCCAAACATCATTCGTCATGATAGAACTATACTCTTCTACCATGGCATCCACCCAAACTTGGTGTTGAATGGCTTCCTAAAAGCTAGAGGGTTCTTCAAATTGTGCTACCAAGGCCCAGTACCTGTCAAGCTATCTACGTGCCTCTTCTCAGTTCTAGGAGCTCAAACAAACTCCTTTGCGTCCCTTAGTGTCTGTCATACTTCCTTGTTGGTTCTACCACTGGTGGTGGGAGGCTCAATCAACTCCTCTTGATCCTGTCGTTCCATCCAATGAGAACTATCTGGATTTCCTTCCTCTGAGGAAATACTGGTACTGGTCACTGTACTTGATCCAGGTGTCTGTCCTACTACATGTCCTTTTGCCTGCCCCTGCTACCGCTGACTAATGGAACATCTACTAACGCATTTAATGGATCTGATAGAGGTATATCTAGCTGCTGGGGTGAAGGTCTCTTCCTAGTCTATTCCTTCTTTCTGTGCATACCCCTTTGCCACGAACCTAGCCTTATACTTCTCTATACTGCCATCTGCAGCATACTTGCTCTTGTAGATCCACCTTGATCCTACCACTGATCTATCCTCTGGTCTAGGTACTACTTCTCAAACATCATTCGTAATGATAAAACTATACTCTTCTACCATGGCATCCACCCAAACTTGGTGTTGAACGGCTTCTTAAAAGCTAGAGGGTTCTTCAACCTATGCTACCAAGGCCCAGTACCTGTCAGGCAATCTACGCTGCCTCTTCTCAATTCTAGGAGCTCCAACAAACTCCTTTGCGTCCCTCAATGTCCGTCATACTTCTCGTTGATTCTACCACTTGTGGTGGGAGGCTCAATCAACTACTCCTCTTGATCCTATCATTCCATCTAATGAGAACTATCTAGATTTCCTTCCTTTGAGGAAATACTGGTACTGGTCACTGTACTTGATCGAAGTGTCTGTCCTCCTGCCTGCCCTTGTTGATGCGAGACTAATGGAACATCTACTAACTGACCTTTTGCTGGCATCTCTCACGATTTCCTGAAAGCACTATTCTCCAAGAACTTCGTATCCTGTCTCACTATAATCTTCCTGCTGCTAGGAATGTAGATTCTGTATGCCTTTGAGGTCTCGCTATATCCTACGAGGTATCCCTTTTCTGCAGTCTGGTCCTGTTTATTGCACTTCTCATCTAAAATGTGACAATATGCCACCCTTCAAATATACTGAGATGACTGACTTCTGGCTTCTTCCCTATGAAGACTCCTTCAGGCATTTTCTTCCCCAATGCTTTGTGAGGAGTTCTATTCTAGATTTACACTGTCATGTTGCAAGCTTTAGCCCATAAGAACTTAGGCAGATCCTTATCGTACAACATAGCCTTTGCCACTTCAACAATAGTTCTCTTCTTGCGCTCTGCAACTCCATTCTGCTCCAGATTATAGGGAGTTGTCCATTCTCTTTTGATGCCCTTCTTTGCGCAGAAATCTGTGAAGTCTTTGTCTGTATATTCTCCACCATTATCTGAACGCAATACCTTTATCTTTTTCCCTATCATGTTCTCAACGAGAGCCTTAAACTCTCTGAACCGATCGTAAACCTCATCCTCGGTCTTTAAGAAATAAATCCAGGTTTTTCTGGAGTGATCATCAATAAAGGAGATCAATAAAGGTGACGAAGTATTCTCCGCCACTAAGAGCTCTTGTGGACATTGGACCACAGATATCTGAGAGTATCAATCCCAATACGCCTTCCACTCTGTTTTTATTCCTGGGAAAAGCTACTTTAGCGTACTTCCCTAGTACACATCCTCTGCATATAACATCATGCTCAGTACTAAGGACTGCAACTCCTGCCACAGTCTCCCTGAGCATCCTCAGTGCTCCGTGGTGTAAGTGTCCCATTCGCATGTGCCATAGGGTTGTATACAATTAACAACATTGAACAAAAAATGACCTCGAGGAATCAACGTCATGATATTCAAATGAATAGATCGGATATTGTGGTTTCCTACTTCATGAGGATCTCTCAGTTGACAGATCGGGTCAAGGCCATTGGGGAAAATATTGATGAATCATAACTTTTGACCACAACTCTTAATGATTTGTCAGATTCATGGGATTCTCTCGTATAAAGCATTTGTGCTAGAACAGAAATTCCAATGTTTGATCAACTATGGACCTCTTGAACCCAAGAGAAGTCTAGGCTAATATCAAAAGAGAAGATTTAGAGACCTCAAGATGGTGAATCCCTAGCATTTGCATCTCATTCTAAGAATGGTAAAGGAAGAAGAAAGTCTGGTAAATTTCATAAGAGGAATACAGGTAGAGGTTCTACTCCCGTTCAAGATCAAAAGGAGGAGCACATAATGTTTCAGTTGTCACAAGTTTGGACACTATAAAAACAAGTGCCCTGAAGGGAAGAAAGATAAAAAGAGGAAAGGAAAGCGACATGCTTTAGCAGCCGACATTAGTCATGATGAGCATTCACAACAGAAGAAATCAAAGTATGACAGAACAAATGATGATGAGGACGAGAATATGCTTCAATTTCAGTGATTTCTGCAAATAGGCAAGAGCAAGAGGGAGTTGACAATTCCTACAACCCTCGGATTAAAAGATATGTACTTCATATCTTTCCTCCTTGAATAGTATTACAAGTTAGCCTCTTGTCTTTATATCCTTTGCCTGGTTATAATTGTTTCTTCCATAACCTCCTGATGAGGGTTGCAGGTACATCATAAACGTTGCCAAGGCTCTAGCAGCAAATGGAAGCATCAAGAAGAACGAAACAAAGTTTGTGGTAAGAGGATTCTCCCAAGATCAAGCATAATGAAGTATAAATTTCTGGATAAACAGAACTATATATATATAA
>APFE031131829.1:0-2500 GCA_000404065.3 Pinus taeda
TGTGATTGAGACTTCTTGGCTTGATGCTTCAACCTTGCGGATGTTCTTGAGATTCCCTTTCCTTGATGTGTCACCTTAGCTCCGATACCGCGTTGAAGAATCTGGGGCAATGGAGTATAGCGGGATTCTTCTAGACTTGATAAGAATTTGTGAAGCTCTTTTACAATCTATCACTTTATCTTAATCTTCTTCTCTTCTTATTAATGCATGTGTGTTTACTTTCATCAAACTGGTGCCAAAAACATAAGAACAAGAACACAAGATGTTGGTTCTCTGCCAAGGAAAAACCTCTCTCTCTCAGAGAGGAAATCCATTTCGTAAATTTCTCTTATTGAAGCTTCTTATTGGTCATTGCGAAGCCCTAGACCCTTGATAATGATATCCTCCCAGCGCAAGTCGAGTCCTTCCTCCTCTTTGCACTTCCTTTTTTCGGCACTTCGTTCCCCGGCATTGTGTCCTTCTTTCAACTTTTGATAGTCCATGGTGGACTAGCTCTAGAAGAGACTCCAGCCTTTGATCCTTAGCGAGATCCTTTACCAATGAAGAAACCTTCATTCTCTTGACCGACCGAGCCTTTCGCTTGACGTGAGGTTGTAGACTCGATGTACACCAAAGGTTACTGCACCTGGGGCGATTTCCATCACGACGAGACATGGAAACCCCAAATTTCCCACACTTGGGATGCTTTCGACAAGGCCAGACATGGAATCCCCTGGTTCCCCCAATTTGGCGACTTTTGTGGAGGAGGGACTGGGAGACCCCATGTCACACTCCTATCCTAGTGGTAGTATTTCAACCACGCATAAGTGGGTGCGGCACCGCCGTACTTTTTCCTTTTGCCAATACTTGAGTACACGATCTGCGCCTACTTCAACACTCAAGTCAATTTTCCAATAAGGGTTATTAACAATGCAGCGAAAATAACTTACCATAAATTTATCTTCAATTATTCTTTCAACACTCAATCAATTTTCCAATAGGAGTTCTTAACAATGCTGCGAATATAACTTACCATAAATACTTTTGCAGTACTTCCACTATTTTCTCAACCTCAAAATGCCCAACGATACAACTGTAGTGTGCTTCCCAAATCATCTTGTAACGCTCGCTTGAAGGAACACAAAGGTGTCCCAGGTGGCATAACAATGCATCCTTGAGGTGAAAATATGGAACTTGCTGACCCTCCAAGTGTGCCTGGTATGTGTTGCTGAATTTTTGGTGGCTTTTGTAGAGAAATGGAAAATCAGAAGTCTCGTGTCCATAACACGAACCTACGGTAGATGTCGGCAAGACCCAGAGAGTTGCGGAGCTCTCTTAGAGTGTTTGGGGTTGGCCAATCCCGAACGAATTGGATCTTGGCTATATCCACATGCACCCACCATTCATTAATAATATATCCTAGATACTAAACCTAGTGTCGTGTGGTCGTGTTGCACTGCCCGCGGCCTGCACGACACAACTCCACACCTGAACTGCGAACCTGTCTGCCTGACTTTCCGTTCTGCGGCGCCCAAACTCTACCTGTCGGTGCGGTCCATAGTGAGGGCACATGGCCCGCATGCAGTGCGGCCTGCCTGCCCGGACGGTAACCCGCCCCGCTTTGCCTGTCCACGCTACCAAGTCCGACCCGCCCTCTGTAATCCGCCCGCCGGTGCGGCCCTCTTACCCGTGTCCTTCTCTTCCTTCCGTTTTCGCCCAACTCCTTCCTTTGCACTTGTTCTGCGATGTGGAAGTCTAAGTTCGATGTCCCTTCGTCGAACGCCATCCTCCTTACTTATACACATCCTTTCGCCCAAGGGCCGCATCTCTCGGGGATAACAAGGGTCGGCTCCATCAACATGCATGCCCGGCTGACCTGCCACATAACCTCGACACACCCCATTCCAACGAACCGCCGCGTCCCTTCGTGTGCACCGTCGCACCCATGGGTTGGCTCCAACACCTCGCCGATTACACCCGTCGCCGCACGTCGCACACCCGCCCGCGTCCTAACTCATCCGCACATGGTCACCCGTTTCATCCGGGCACCCAACAAGGGTCACCCACGCGCCTTCCATCGGTAACTCACCCATCGTGCAGGTATCAAGGGGTGTGCGCCATGCCCAACACGGCGCACCCGCTATGAGTGCGCCCATCACTGTCGCGCATAAGCAAACACCGTGCCAAGACTTCGCATATAACCGAACGCTCACCCGAGTCGCATATAGCCAAACTCGAGCGCCCGTACTACGAGTTCAATCTCTTGACTCTCTCGGGCGCTCCCGACTCGAATACCTGACACCCCCCGCATACGTGGTAGAGGTTTCCGACACGATGGGACATGGAAACCCTAGATTTCGTGTGCACTTGGGAAGCTGTCATCACGGCGGGGCGGGGAAACCCCACTTTCCCCGCACTTGGATGGCTCCCGTTGCAATGAGGCATGGAAACCCCGAGTTCGTAAGACTTGGGAGGTTCTTCATCATTCCGCAACATGGAAACCACGAGTTCCATAAACTTT
>APFE031131829.1:7500-14203 GCA_000404065.3 Pinus taeda
CTGAATCGCACACATGTTAGACTCCTTGGTCCGTGTTTCAAGACGGGTTGAATGGAAAGCCCGCCAACCAACACCATGAGCGCGCAGGTGCACATGGCCCGCCACAAGGGCGCACGCTTCGTTCCTCGACCAGTGTAGCGGCAAACCGACAGGCGGAAATCCACCTACGCTTGTGACGATGTAGCAACCCGTGTTGGTTTGCACCTCAAGTCGAGCAGCGGACCAGCCTGAGCCGTTCCACATCCAACTGAGACTCATCGACAGCCTCTATCCGCTTCCCTCCTGGCAATTTCAAGCACTCTTTAACTCTCTTTTCAAAGTCCTTTTCATCTTTCCCTCACGGTACTTGTTCGCTATTGGTCTCCCGCCCATATTTAGCCTTGGACAAAATTTACCACCCAATTAGGGCTGCATTCCCAAACGACCCGACTCGCCGACAATGCCTCGTGATGCGGCAGGGTCCCGGGCCGACGGGGCTGTCACCCTCTCAGGCACCCCCTTCCAAGGGACTTGGCCCAAGTCCGCCGCTGAAGACACTTCTACAAACTACAATTCAGGCGATGCTGCCACCCAATTTTCATGTTGGGCTCTTCCTGGTTCGCTCGCCGCTACTAGGGGAATCCTTGTAAGTTTCTTTTCCTCCACTTAATTATATGCTTAAACTCAGCGGGTGTTCTCGCCTGAGCTGAGGTCGTAAAGTTGGAGCTAAATCCGCCCTACCCGATGGGAGGGCAAGAGAGAGCAAAGCAAGTTCGAGCGATGCCACACAAAGCCCGCATCAGCTAACGCCGACTGCCCATCCAAGGGGACAAGATCACCGCTCGCCGACACACGCCACGAAACATCGCTTGAGGTATTTCAGCCAACCGCACCGCGTTGGGCACGGACGACCAGCTCCGCTGCTCCCTAGCATATTGCAGGGAGCGCGTTGGAATGGGATGCGACGCCCAGACAGACGTGCCCTCGACCGAGGCCTCGGGCACAAATTGCGTTCAAAAACTCGATGATTCACGGGATTCTGCAATTCACAGTAAGTATCGCATTTTGCTACGTTCTTCATCGTAACAAGAGCTGAGATATCCGTTGCCGAGAGTCGTTTCCACGTATTACCGAAATATCGGCCACAACACTGAATAGGGGCACCCCCAACAACAAATGCAAGGCCAAGGGCCAAAGGGAGGAAAAACGCATGAGAGAAAAGAGAAACAAAGGTGCCTACCCCCCTCAAAGGAGGAGGCTCCAACAGAGAACAATATCCCCGAGCCCCACGCCCTCGCAAAATGGGGGGGAAATGCATGGAACAGCGATCGAGAAGGACTAGGGTGGCCACCCCTGGAGCTCACACTGCTTTTAGTCCTTCCCGAACACCAGCCCACAACAGTTCCCCCCTTTCTCCGTAAAGCTAGGGACCGGAAGGAAGAGGGGAAGAAAACGAGGTGAAAGAAATAGAAGAGATCAAACGTGTCTACCGGCTCACAAGGGGAGGGCTCAAGCAAAGCACAAGGCTCCCCAGCCCCGTGCCTTCGCAAAAAGGGGGGAATGAAGGGGACGACGATCGAGGAGGACTAGGGTGGCCACCCTGGGATCTCGCACTGCGTTTCGTCCTTCCCGAACACCAATCCACAACAATGCCACCTTTTCTCCGTAAAGCTAGGGGCTAGAAGGAAGAAGGGAAGAAAACAACATGAAAGAAAGGGACATCAACCGTGGTTACCGGATCACAAGGGGAGGCTTCAAACAGAGAACAAGCTTCCCCAACCACGTGCCTGCACAAAAAAGGGGGGAACTGCAGGGGACGACGATCGAGAAGGACTAGGGTGGCCACCCCGGGAACTCACACTGCGTTTCGTCCTTCCCCAAAACCAATCCACAACAATCCCACCTTTTCTCCATAAAGCTAGGGGCCGAAAGGAAGAAGGGAAGAAAACAACATGAAAGAAAGAGAGATATCAAACGTGTCTGCCGGCTCACAAGGGGAGGGCTCAAACAGAGAACAAGCTTCCCCAACCCTGTGCCTTCGCAAAAAGGGGGGAACTGCAGGGGACGACGATCAAGAAGGACTAGGGTGGCCACCTGTGAACTCGCACTACGTTTCGTCCTTCCTGAACACCAATCCACAACAATCCCACCTTTTCTCCGTAAAGCTAGGGGCAAAAAGCAAGAAGGGAAGAAAACAACACGAAGGCAAGAGATATCAAACGTGGCTACCGACTCACAAGGGGAGGCTCAAACAGAGAACAAGCATCCCAAACCCCGCGCCTTCGCAAAAAGGGGGCAACTGCAGGGGACGGCGATCGAGAAGGACTAGGGTGGCCACCCAAGGAACACGCACTGCTTTTCGTCCTTCCCGAACTCCAATCCACAACAATCCCACCTCTCCTCCACAAAGCTTAGGGGCAAAAGGAAGAAGGGAAGAAAACAACACCAAAGAAACAAAGATCCCAAGAAAAGAGGGAAGCCCAATAGCACGCCAAGTAGATGTCCGCTGACCAGAAAGAAATTGAACAAGGCACAATCCACAACAATCCCACCTCTCCTCAATAAAGCTTAGTTAGGGGCAAAAGGAAGAAGGGAAGAAAACAACACCAAAGAAACAAAGCTCCCAAGAAAAGAGGGAAGCCCAACAGCATGCCGAGTAGATGTCTGCTAACCAGAAAGAAATCGAACAAGGCACCCAATCGAAAAGCATCCCACCTCTTCACACCCTCCCACCTACATTTTGTTACGGCACAACACCCTTTCTAGCTTCACAACATAACAAACAGCAATCAAACAACCAAGCAAATAAGTCACGACCAAGCAAATAAATCGCAACCGGAGCACGTTACTGAAAGGTTAACAACCCCCAAACCCGGCACAAATCTTCAAATGACAAATAGACTACTAATAACAAACCCACCCCGTTGTTGCACCCCTTCGTGTACAAAACACCCAACCTTTCCAGCGAGAATGCCAACAGGGGTCAAGAATCAAACTCCAAAGAGGAGTTGTCACGGGCGGACACTCAATGCCAGAAAAAGCCGCGGGCCACAAATACATCGATGGTGCAAGGCCACTAAAATGCAGGGACTTCCGCAAAGTGCACACCACGAAACAAAGAAATAAATGACCAAGTCCCACAAAAAACCCACAATCCAAAGGGAGGAACAAAGACACAACCCGCTACTTCTTTTTCTCTTAGAAGGGGACTGGCTCATGAGAGGACGAGGAATTCCCTCGACGGCAAAGGCATGAGATAAGATTGCCACCCTCTTGCCCACTAGCTGGGAAAATTGCGATCCCGATGGAGCTCAGACCGAGGCAGGGGTTTTTCATTACCTGGACACCCAACCCTTCCGCGAGGGCATTGTCGAGGCAGGGTCAGGAGGGACTTGGGTGTTCAACCCAACGGGATGAACCGCTCTTCATCCATCCCACACTGACCCCACCCCGACAATTTCCCCTCACGGAAGGTTTGAGCTACCAAGCGCGCACGCAACCACTCCCTTGACCCAACCACCAACGAAAAAGCTCACACAAGCAACACATCAACCACCGCTGCCTTTTCGAGAGTACCAACTATGGAAGCCCGCACACTTGGCCCATTCCTTCCAACGAACAAAAGACCGAGCATCGCCGCTATGAATGAGTCTGAATTTTTTATCCATCATATTTCCTTAGCACCTCAACCGCAGCAACCATGCACGGCCAAACAGGTCGTCGGAAGGGCTGCCAAGAAACAAGCTTCCGAAGCCCCCGCAGAAACACATTGGGGGAAAGAAAAACAAAGGATAGGTGGGACAAGCACAAGCATGGCTTGCAAGCACACACGAAAAGAACAAGCTTTACCTCAAGACAAGAAACCAACAATGTTCCTGCCAAACACCAAACCCGCTCCCCTAGAGACACAGCACGCAGTCCCACAACATTGCAATCGAAACCCAACCAACCCGAACCAAAAAAGAAAACCCCTGCTATCAATGATCCTACCGTAGGTTCACCTACGGTAACCTTGTTACGACTTATCCTTCCTCTAAATGATAAGGTTCAATGAACTTCTCATGACGTCGACGACGGCGAACCACCATCGTCGACGCAATCCGAAAACTTCACCAGATCATTCAATCGATAGGAGCTCGTTGGCTAAATCAGTGTAGCGTGCGTGCAGCCCAGAACATCTAAGGGCATCACAGACCTGTTATTGCCTCAAACTTCCATGGCCTAAACGGCCATAGTCCCTCTAAGAAGCTGGTCGTGAAGGGGAACCTTCGCGTAGCTAGTTAGCAGGCTGAGGTCTCGTTCGTTATCGGAATTAACCAGACAAATCGCTCCACCAACTAAGAACGACGATGCACCACCACCCATAGAATCAAGAAAGAGCTCTCAATCTGTCAACCCTTACTATGTCTGGACCTGGTAAGTTTCCCCGTGTTGAGTCAAATTAAGCAGCAGGCTCCACTCCTGGTGGTGCCCTTCCGTCAATTACTTTAAGTTTCAGCCTTGCGACCATACTCCCCCCGGAATCCAAACACTCTTATTTCTCAGAAGGTGCTGGCAGAGTCCTTATAGCAACATCCGCCGATCCCTAGTCGGCATCGTTTATGGTTGAGACTAGGACGGTATCTGATCGTCTTCGAGCCCCCAACTTTCGTTCTTGATTAATGAAAACATCCTTGGCAAATGCTTTCGCAGTGGTCCATCTTTCATAAATCCAAGAATTTCACCTCTGACAATGAAATACGAATGCCCCCGACAGTCCCTATTAATCATTACTCCGGTCCCGAAGGCCAACAAAATAGGACCAGACTCCTATCACGTTATTCCATGCTAATGTATTCAGAGCATAAGCTTGCTTTGAGCACTCTAATTTTTTCAAAGTAACAGCGCCGGAGCCGCGACCCAGCCAATTAAGGCCAGGAGCACGCCGCCGACAAAAGGGACGGAAGGGCAGGTGCACACCGAGTAGGCGGACCGACCTTTACGACCCAAGATCTAACTACGAGCTTTTTAACTGCAACAACTTAAATATACGCTATTGGAGCTGGAATTACCGCGGCTGCTGGAACCAGACTTGCCCTCCAATGGATCCTCGTTAAGGGATTTAGATTGTACTCATTCCAATTACCAGACTCGATGAGCCCAGTATTGTTTTTTATTGTCACTACCTCCCCATGTCAGGATTGGGTAATTTGTGTGCCTGCTGCCTTCCTTGGATGTGGTATCCATTTCTTAGGATCCCTCTACGGAATCCAACCCTAATTCTCTGTCACCCGTCACCACCATGGTAGGCCTCTATCCTACCATCGAAAGTTGATAGGGAAGAAATTTGAATGAAGCATCGCTAGCACAAGGCCTGTGCGATCCATCAAGTTATCATGATTCACTGTAGAAGCGGGCAAGCCCGCGCCGGCCTTTTATCAAAAAAATGCATCCCTTCTAAAGAGTCAAGACTTGGTGCACGTATTAGCTCTAGAATTACTATGGTTATCTGAGTAGTATGGTACCATCAAAAAAACTATAACTGATTTAATGAGCCATCCGCAGTTTCACAGTCTGAATTAGTTCATACTTAGACATGCATGGCTTAATCTTTGAGACAAGCATATGACTACTGGGAGGATCAACCAGGTAGTACCCTCCAACTTCAAAGGGCATTCTGGGTGCTCTCTTACCAAGAGCCAACATGAACACCCATCAATTCAGAGAGATGTCAAAATATCATGTAAAACTTTTATGCGTTGCACCTCTTGCATCCCAAGAAGGAAGCACACGCAACATGCCCAGGACATGGCGAACAAATGGGTAGACCTACCGAGCCACAACGCACCAAGGCCACTCCGGAGTTTGCAACCGCGCCCCTGACCGACAAGAAAATGAGGGATCACTCACTCACTCCCATAAAAATTAATGCCTCCAAAAGCCTCCGCGCCGTGCAGCGAGGCCACCTAGGAGTCCACCCGGACAGCAGCAACGGTAGACCTCGATCGCATGATCACCTGCGACAGCCTCAATTCAAAGGAAACGGAAGGAAATAAAAAAACAAGACCAACCGAGCCCACAACCTCTCTTAGAAATGCCCCCTGACCCTCTAGGCCACGCACCGAGGCCACCTAGGAGTCCACCCGGACAATAGCAACGGTGGACCTTGATCACTCGACCACCTGTGGCAACCACGATGCGAAGGAAAAGGAAGGAAATAAATGCAAATCTGGAGGCTCGCTACACAATACAAGAACATATCCAAACAAGAGGAGGGATCGGGCAGCTCTGCACCCCACGCACCGTACGTAAAGGCAACCTAGGAGATTTCCAACAGCTTTACCGACCAGACGATGAATAACTTTCCCCTACGGCCACCTCCACGCAAAGGAGGGAGGTCGAAGCGTTCCACCTCGAAATCCTTCTTCCAGATAGCCCCCACCATCGACATAGCAAGCCTCCTCCCCATTGGACCATGAAAGCATAAACAATTGAAAGAACACATGCCCCCAACCCTTCCCTCCCCGCACGGAGGCCACCTAGGAGTCCACCCGGACAGCAGCAACGATGGACCTCGATCACATGATCGCCTGCGGTAGCCTCAATGCAAAGGAAACAGAAGGAAACAAAACAAGAGCAACCGAGCCCACAACCTCTCTTAGAAATGGCCCCCGGCCCTCCCCGCCGCGCACCGAGGCCACCTAGGAGTCCACCCGGACAGCAGCAACGGTGGACCTCGATCACT
>APFE031131842.1:0-25638 GCA_000404065.3 Pinus taeda
ACCGTCGGATCACTACATATCGTGACCGTCGAATTGTAAGTTACAAAATGTACAACGGTAAAGAAACACACTTTACCTAACTCTATACCTAACTCTATACTAGACCAAGTTGAACTTAACTATTTCCTATGTGTCGGAATATCCTAACAGCAGACCTTCATTGTATAGTTTTCTCATGTTTTTCTACACATGGAACATTGAACATCTGAATTTAAATCCTCACCTTTACGTGGAAGCAGTTTTTCACTAATTTTTTCCGTGGAATGCTGCTTTGCGCTGAATTTCTTCTAATATATGGTAATACCCACTGTTATCACCAAAATAAGACCCTGATAGGCTCCTGATCAGACTATCTTGGTGTAACTATTTCAAACCAATCTTTTAGCTAAGGCTTAGCCTCCTCAGCCTGAGAGAGCTCTCTCAAAGGATTAATGATATTGATTGATGATAATATAGATGGCTAACTCTATCTTGGGTTTGTTTATTTGTATGTTGAAAAGATGAAGGCTTGCTACCATTGTACTATGGAGTCAACAAGTCAATAAATTCAGTGGCAAGGTTTCTTGACATGAAAGCTGAGGAAAATGGGGTTTTCAAACAAAGATAATTCACTCAAGGAAATAGGTCATCGCAATAATTACTAGAGGAAGTCAGAGCATAGGGTTATGAATTTTGAGTAATAGTAACGAAAATTATTGCTAGTAGTTCAAAGATTGTTTACTCACAAATTACAAAAAGACACAGTCATCTCATTTCTAAAAGAAGTCAGAGCACATAGTTGTGAATTCTAAGTAATAGCAATGAGATGTACTGTAAATAATTCAAAATAACGTATAAATCAAGATAGCATTAACCCCATGAGAACCCAGATCTGTTTTGAAAAACCTCTCTACATTACTGATTATAGTTCATAGCATAAAGCAACAGCTAGGCCAAAAAATCTTCAACCCTTTGCTAATTCGACCTCTTGCTCTATATATAGCATTTACAATTAATATTCCATCATCCCTCATCAAGAGAATTCGAATTTGTCATCAGTGACACCTATTGACACTTAAAACTAACTATTAAATGCAAATGACACCTAACTAATAGTCCTAGAGACCTAATACAACTAGGAGTGTAACTCCTTATCATGATTACAACAACCTTATCTAAGCATTTAAAGCATTCTTTACAACTTGCAACCTCAAGAAGTCGAATTTGATGAAGCCTCCCACGTGGTCATCTGACTGCTGAAGACAAACCCTAGAAATTAGGGAACATGTTTCCCTGTTTTTAGGTTTAGGATCCCTGAAAATGGCACGTGGGAGAGAGCCTTTATCTCCTCATTCATGACACATTTTTCGAAACTGAAGGAGCTTTTTCAGTCCATGATGTCTAGAACCAAAACCTCTCTTGGTTTTTCAAAATACTTCTCTAGCTGTCCAGAATGTGTCTTTGCAAAACAGGGGTAAAACAGAGAAATATGCTTGTGAAAAACGGCACCTACAGCAGTTTCGTAGCGCAAGTTGGGTCCTTCATTTCTCCCAAATCATAATGGATTTGAAGAAAGTGGAAGAGGTTTTTGTACATCAGTATCTTAGGAATGAAAACCTCTTTCACATTTCAGAGATAAGTTTTCAACCGCTCTGAAACTCTTATAGAAGTTGACTGGTAAAAACAAGAAGACAGTTCGACTAATAAGTTGATTGATAAAGTTTGGAGTTCAAAAATGTCTCTCCTCTACTTGTTTTGGCCTTGTTGAATGTTGAAACCTTTTAAATGATCCTTTTTAGAGGTTATCCTTCAAGAATATTTGCCTTTGTCTTTCAACATTGGTCCGTGAAATCATAATGTGTAGCTACACCAGTGTCGTAGCGCGCTACGAAACTGCTGTGTAATCTTAAAAACACAGCTTGAGGCCAAAAATTCAACTCTCTTGATCTTTCCTTTGCTTGAAATGGCCTTTCCATCTGCCATGAAGTTGTTCAAAATCACTGTGTGATTTCTTTTAGCTAACTTGCTCCTGGTTATTCTTCTTTGTACCGTTTCACTTGTGAATTGTTCTTATATCTTTTCTTTGATTTGACCTTTCCCTTTTTTAGCCTGCTGGGGTGTGTCTTGAATTACTAATGGTCTTGTGGGCTCCTTTCTTTCTGTATACTCCTCCATGGAATTCATGCAACGTGAATATTAAATAAGTCTGCACCATGTCAATTTCGATCACTAACTCACTTGCAATGGATAAGGAAAGCTGACTCGTTTGCAATAGATAAAGAAAGTTGCCTCGCTTGCAATAGATAAGGAAAGCTGCCTTGCTTGATCTTTAAAGAATTCAAATTGAACACCTGTCAATGTGCTCTTCATGCATGAACCCAAACCTAAATCATAACTGTGAATACTTGGCTCTTTTTTTAAACTTGCAACCTAAGCATACCAAGACACCTAACAACTCTAATGATGAGGATGAATGGCTGCATGTGATAGGCATGGTTCAAGGACTGACACATGGTGATGAACAATTAACAAATTTTGATGGAAAAGACAGTTAGACAAGATCTAGCACAAATCCCTAATTTCGTAGTGCAACTAGTGTAAACTCTGTGTTTTGCACTACGAAATCTCCTAGTTACGAAATTGTCTAAGTGTTTTCGTAGCGCACATAGTGTATTTTTGTGAGTTTACGCTATGAAAACTCCTAGTTGATTTCGAAATGCATGTAACTTTTGAAACAACCTTAACACATGACACTTTGAATAAATGTGGGACCAATGGTGAGTAAAACAAGATTGTTGACCATATTTAACAAAGGGAACAAGACTCCTAGAACCTAGACACTAAAACAAACATGGAAAAACTAAACCCGGATTAACACCTAACCTTTACCATGAAACTGATTTGAAAAAAAACTTTGAAAATTTTTCTTAAGTGATAACACCCACCATCATCACTAAAGTTAATGAATCCTCCAGTGAGAGTTATTCCAAGAATAACACTCACTTTGTTCTTTCTTGAATTATTTCTGGTTTCTTGAATACAATCGCCGCCCTTATACATACAGAGGTAAGGATTCGCACAGTATCTGCAACACACACCAAATGAAGGGACTTTCACTGTACCCATGAATGTCATGCGGTAAGATTTCATAAACTTTCAACCATTTACGTATTACTGTTGCACGTGGCATTCCTTGCTTCACTGGTAACAAAGATATTAAATAACAAACATAACTTGAACATTTGATAATTGAAATTTCCTGTGAATACAAGGAAATGCTATATTACTCAGATTCAATTAAAGCTTGTTGAAAATTTATGCACGAATTATACAGGTGAAACCATTGTTCCATATAAACTTGTGATAATAGTAAAGAGATTGTAATATGATATTTAGTAATTAAATAAACAGGGAACTCTTTAGGGTTTCTGAGATCATATACCCAGTCTGGAAAATTACCACTGATTGTTTTGAAGATGTCTGCACAACAAGCGAACCGATCCGCAATAGTTTTCTTTGAAAATGAGTATCAAGAGAGAGTTTATCTACAGAAGAAACACTTGAAAAACCAGCAAAAAGATCAGAGCTTATCTCCAGAAGAAACGTTTACAATTTTTCCAGCATGCTTAAACTTGAGAAATCTGACAGAATTGAAGACTCAATCCGAAAGTCTTTTCAATAACATTCAATATCTGGTTATTTAGACATAAACCCAGTTGGAGATTCAATACTGGATTTCACAGAATGTCATTTATTGTTTAACTAAATATACTAACTATTTATGCAATTTTAGATTTAGCTAAATATCTTTAGAACAATTTTTATTTCGTGAAATTCTCAATTCTTTGGTTAAAATTTAGACAACCTAATACACGTTTAAATTTTATAATTTAACTTTTAGAAAACTACATATCATTTTCATCTCATATGTTTTCGATTAAGAAACTATGACTTCATCTAAAATTTACATTTTCATCTCATATGTTTTTGATTAAGAAACTATGACTTCACCTAAAATTCATACCTACTATTCAGACTGGTGTCGTTCATAGGTACCAGTCATTTCAGTGATGGTTGATTTTTCCGATAAGTCACTTACTTAAATTTTATAATTCAACTTTAAAAAAAACACATACCATTAGAAAATTACATATCATTTTCATCTCATATGTTTTCAATTAAGAAACTATGACTGCACCTAAAATTCATAACTACCAGTTAGACTGGTATCGTTCATAGGTACCAGTCATTTCAGTGATTGTAGATTGTTATCATTCATAGGTACCACTGATTTTATAGACGTATCGTTCATAGGTACCAGTCATTTTAGCGATGGTATATTTTGCCGATAAGGCACTTATGTAGGGCTTCATTCACCGATTCCCGCAGACACGTGGACATTTGAATCCATTGATCCCGTCGAGCGCTGACTTTGATTTGACATGAGCATTTGCTTGTTCGGTGTATAAAGCTAAGTGATGGTGTAACTATTTCCCCGCTGAGATTTGACCCCACACATTTTCGTGGTTAATTAGACTATATTAACGTCTAGCTTTAGGAAAGATCACGGCATCAAATCATTGAGGGAAGGGAGAAATATGGGAGGTCTTGGATTTGTATCTAGATCAATAGGCATTCTTATTGACAGGGCGGTTCAAGCAATAGAGGGGCACATCAAGATTGCTCTTTCTTGCAGAAAAGAGTTGAGGGTTCTGGAAAAAATAGTGAAGGAGATTCAGCGTATAAACATGGAAATTCAACAATATGGAATAGTTATTCGGCAGTCTCAGAGTGATTTAGTTAACAAGATTGAACCTGTTACAGTCAACAGCTGGCTTCAAACATTGAACATAGTTATGGAAGATGCAATCAAAATAGTGCATAAATGTCAAGTTCCAGCATATAATATAGTATCTCGATATTTGTTGAGTAAAAAAATCAGGAAGAGTAGTGACAGTCTACAGAGTCATATGGAAAGACGGCCTTTGATTAGATTCACTCATCAACTCTGTTTTGAATAGCAAAACATACAGTTACAAAGCCATGAAACTGCTCAGAGACAATCTTCAATTCCTCCAACAAGGCAGCCAAGCCTTGCAAGTTACAGGCAGCAGCCAATTCAAGAGGCGTACATCATGGGACAAGATGAGGTATTCGAAACCCTTAAACATCTGCTAACAGATGATAAGGAAATCGCAGCCTCTGTGACATCCAGAATAGGCGTTGTTGGCGTGGGTGGATCCGGAAAAACTCTGCTCCTCAAGAGAGCCTTGAATGAAAAGCAAGAGCAACAACACTTTGAGAAAGATTTGATTCTATGGTTGACAGTTTCCCAAAATATGTCAATCATAAATCTCCACAATAACCTTGGGAGACATATAGTATCATAAACTTGAAGACTCATGAAAATGACCTTGTTCATTACATTACAAACATATAAATTTATACACAAAGACAGCCATAGATGTTACAACAATCTGCCAATTGACATTTATGGTTCAACAACAATGGCCGACTAATGCCGCTTGTTGCCGACTAACATTGATGACCCACCGACTTCTAGAACCTGTACTTTGAAACATCTACTGTATTATCTAGATTAATCTAGCAACTACATTGGTTGGAATTAATGTCATCCAACGCTCCCCCTTAATTCCAACCATATAACAAATATATAAGACACTGTTAAACATACTCTTAATTGACATGCCTGTTGGTCTAAGTCTCAACTAGGCTTACAACAAAACATTTCATTTTTGACTTCTTGCTAAAGGGTCCATGCTTGTTCATTTGATGGTGTAGTTTCATCTTCACCTTTCTGGTTTTCCTAAAAGAATTCCTCTGCTCCTTGCTTATGTACTTAACATCAACAACCTTTTCCGGATTGGGATGCAATGCAAGATCCCGAACAAGGTAATCTAATTCATGTTCTCCCCACTTTCCATGAGGAGCCACCAAAATGCACTCATCCTCGAACATGAGTGGCCTCGAAATAACATCCATGGTAGTATCCTTCACAATCGCAGTCATCTTGAAAGCAGATCCAACACAACTCCTAACAATTGTGTTATGAGAGAAGCAAGTTTTACTCTCAGTGATTTCTTCAACAATATGATCCTCAACAACATGAGTGATTTCAACATGATCTTCAACAACATGAGTGATTTCTTCAACAACATGACAATGTTTGTCAATGAACTCAAAAATACTGCCAAACCCAAATGGGTTCCTGAGAAAATGATCATCGAAAGGATCATTGTCAAAATAGTCTAAAAAGATAGACATATCAGCTAGGCTTAAATTTTCCTTAAACTTTGGCGATCTTTGTCTTCAGAATAGCACCACTCTTAGAATAGCACCTCTCGGCTCTACCTCTCACTTCCTCGGATGCACACCACACTTTTGCTTCCCCACTCTTCTGATCAGCATTTTCCAATAATGAGCTCTTCTTCTCTTAACACAACACTCTTCTTTTAACACAACCACAGATGTTGTGATCCACAACAGGCACAACTAGCCTCTTGACCCCTTATGGAGCTCTAGTGACACAAACATCACACAGCGCTACACACAAACAAAATACTTGGGGGCAATCTCCAGTTCTTCACTGCACATGCCAATATGACAGTGAACAAGAACAGAAACAACAGATTCCACTTTAAACACAACTCTATGCTTATGTACTACACCACAACTCTCTGGTTCCACAATGGCATAGACATTCACTAGCAAAAAAAATCTTCACGGCCACAATAATGCACTCATCACAATAGATCTCCACCAACACTTTGGGTAACACGCTGTCGGTCTGCTACACACTGTATGTAATCCTAACAACAGTCTTCAATATTGAAATATGCTTCAACAACACTTTAACGTGCTCCAACAACACTACACACTCTGTTTCTCCTCACAATGCCTTTCTCTCACAGATTTCCAGTCACTTTGCAACACTCCTCAGCAGGAAAATTCCAAATTTTCAACATACAAGTCTCTTACAAAAGCTCACACAGAGACCTCACACCATATCACAGAAAGCAGATCACACGACACTTTACACCACAGCGGCTGCTACAATGTTCCTCCAACTCAGACTCAGTTATCCTCCAATGGCGCTTATTGTTAACTACAACTCACATTGCACAACTTCTAACTTACAGCACACAACCAAGCCCTCCTTTGCACGGCTCACCAACACAGAGCTCACAGCAATTTACCAGTACTCGACCTTGGCGTTCCACTAGTCTCCACAGAGTGCAGGTTCAACAACGCCTCCTTTTGCCAGAAAAGACTCCAACAACCCTTCACAATAGTCCAGCAACACAGGGCTCAACAGCAGCACTTCGACAACAACGATTTGACTAGCTCAACAACAACACTTTGACCATAACGATTGGACTAGTCAGTTCGACGAGCCATCTCCACGCTTGCCATTTTCTCCAATTCGCACAAACAAATTGTGATCTGTATGAAATTCATGTAGGGGTGGCTTCAACAACCTACAACTATACTCTACGCTACAAGCAAGTTTGGATTGAGCAAATCATTATGCAAATGCATCTTCCGCTGCCTCTCTATAGCACACGTCTGTCAACTACCGTGTTCTCTGTGATGGCACTTTAGCTCCACCTTCACAACGTCTACAACTTTTACAATGGGCTCTCCACAGCTACCCAAGGCATGCCCTTAGCAGCCTCACAATAACTCACAACTCCACAGCGCCTTTGAGCCTCACTCTACTTCGAGCTCCACAATGCCTCTTCACAACACATCGTCACAGCTCTACAACACTGCAACTAAACATAACCCTCAGCTCTGATACCATATCAGAAACTTGAAGACTCATGAAAATGAGCTTGTTCATTACATTACAAACATAGAAATTTATACACAGAGATAGCCGTAGATGTTACAGCCATCTGTCAACTGACATTTATGGTTCAACAACAATGGCCGACTACCGTCGCTTGCTACCGACTAACATTGATGACCCGCCGACTTCTAGAACCTGTACTTTGAAACATCTGCTATATTATCTAGATTAATCTAGCAACTACACTGGTTGGAATTAATGTCTTCCAATAGATAGACCTCCATATAAGTGAGGGCTTTGACGTGAGATGGAGCCAAGAAGATGTCAAGAGATGGATTTATCAAAAGACTAGCAGCAGGAGAATGTTGCTATTTTTATATGATATTTGGGACAACACTGAAAATCTGTTGGAGATGTTGGGTGTACCGGGCGATCAGATGAATGACACTTCCAAGATCGTTGTCTTGAGATTCGACAAGAAATCGAAGACTCCTTTCAAAAATGAGAGTGGGTACCTAAATTGCCATGGATAGTCTGTCTGCAGATGAGAGCTGGAGCCTCTTCTGCTTTCATGCGTTTGTAGGTAATCAACACATTCCACATGTTGGAATCGAAAATATTGCCCGAGATGTCTGTGGGGAGCGTGATCGGCTGCCGCTTGCTCTCAAAGTAATAAGAGCAGCCATGGTGGGCATCGTTGGGCCATCAGATTGGCGGCTGACTCTGGAGAAGTTTCATAATGAGGTTAAAGTGGAACCTCATGTAGAGAAGAAACTCTACAATCGGTTGAGATTGAGTTATGATGCATTGTGCACCTCGCAATATTTACCTTTGCAGCTCCGCTTTCTCTACTTGGGAACCTTCAAAGAGGACGAGGAAATGTATGTGCAGGATGTGATAAACTTATGGATAGGAGAGGGCCTTCTTCCCACGGAAGATGGTAAAGATCCATTAGAAGTTGGAAGGGCTTACACTAACTTTTTAGTGGATCGATGTCTGATCGAAGCTAGTATTAAGGACGCTAATGGAAAGGTGGTGATCTTCTATGTGCATGATGTTTTACATCATCTAGCACTGCAAACTGTTGAGAAGGAAGAGAATTGTTGTTTCAGCATGGGGAAAGGTTTGGTGGAATTCCCATTGAAACATTGCACCCGTAAAACCAAGATTTCTCAATCACACACAAATATAAGAACATAGTTAGGAACAAACTCCTCCAGATAGAAATAATTAGAAATAATCACAACTGAGACAAGTAGGAATTACATATTCCAACACACCCCTTTAATGATTATTTGTCTCGATATCAGTTTGCAGAGTCTAGTTGTGGCCAAACATAACAAAAGAATATGTTGATGTCCATATAAAGGAGCAACCATCCACCAGAATGCATGGGTGCTAACCGCTGCAACCGCCAGTCTTGTAGGATTTCCTTTGCATACATGGTTTTTTCAACCATTATAACTGCATAAATGTACCTGTACCTACAGTCCCCCCTCCAATATCATCATCATGGGTTTTATCGGATTACTCGTAACCATGATATGGGTTTTATCAGATCACCCTCAACCATGCCACCAAGGACTCTTAACCACTACGGCTCAACTCAACCAACAAGGTTAAACACAACCATGAAGGCTCACCACAGCTACTCTAGGCCAAAAATTTGCCACTAAGGCACTTCAGCCACTCTGCGCTACAAACCTGCCACTAGGGCACTCCAGCCACTCTGGGCTACAAACCTGCCCCTAGGGCACTCCAGCCACTAAGGCTCACCAAAGACCCGACTCAACCAGGCCGAGGGTTTTCTCAGCTAACCTTAAACAATGCCAATAGGAATCTTTTTCTCACTTTACTCTTACACGTGGTTTCTAGCTTACCACAAACTGACACTACAAATACAAAGTTGTTTTTAGATTACCACGAACTGTATGCGGGTACACATGCCTTACAAGGCTTAAAACACAACTCCAACTTGTGGAGTTACCAGGTACATACATTACAGAGACCACTATAAAACATCCTAGGCTTGCTTACTAATAAAATGTGTGACTCATAATACAACATGCTAGTGAGTCTATCCTGCAAACTCACACTAACTCACACAAGCATTCAACTAGTTGTCCATCATTTCAAATTTTCACTTTCTTTGCACAAAATCAATATTTTTTGCACTTCAACCTTAACCACTGAGCGCCTTTGGTATCTTCTTTCTATTTCTGGTTCAATTGGATTCACATGATTTTTTAGAGTAGCTAATTCTAACAAAACCGCTCCATTGAGTTAGCTAGGCGCAATGCTTCTTATTCCAAAACATTTATAAATACCACATTAATTTATTTCTCATTGGATTTGGATTTTTTAAGTCTGCAATTCTAACAAATTTCACTTTTACATTGAGTTGATCAGGCTCAATGTGTTTACCTTCCTAAACTCCAATTCTGTCAAATTGACCCGAAGAGAAAGAAGAGGGTGGTAAACCTCGGGTTGCATGAACAAGACACTCTCCAGATCACCCTAATCTTGGCGGAAAATCTCCCCCAAGGCCTTTTCCTCATGCATTGAAAATGTGTTTCCTTCACAATCAATGAAATCAACAGCCCACATCATCTTTCACATACAAAGTGCATCATCTAATGACAACTCTCAGCAAAAGAGGACAAGCAACATCTGAAACGCAGAGAGAAGACTCTCTACACCAATTTGAGCCAAGTGCTTGAATAATTGGATGTCAATCAGTTGCAATATTCTTCCCAGGGCTTCTAATTGTTTCATCACACCTACAGGACCTTCCATCTGAAAATTTGGTCGCATTCTTTGGAGAAGACTCTCAAAAAACTAGAATGCATCTACATCATCCTCAAAAAGAACAATGAATGGAGATAAAATTCACTCATATGTTGGCAATAACCAGTCGTTCGATCCATCCAGTCATATACAACAAGGATATCTGACATTCGAGCCTTGTTTCACCATATCGAGCCAACAGAGGACCGAAAAAAAATGAAGAAGCAGATCGAGCCCAATCAAAACTAAGACTTTCACATCTTCTAAAGAAATTTCACTTTTTGATTTTATAAAATTGTGCAAGATCGGAATCCACTTGAGAGTGTGTGCAGAGGAAGGATCATTAGGCTTTCGTCAATCTTTCACTGTGTTCACTACTTTCGTAAACATGTCCTTTTCTTTAACTTTGAGAACTGCCACCAGAGGAGGCAACCAAGCATTATAGAGATGCATCTTGGATTGCAAACAAATTTCTGACCTTTGCAGAGCACTTTAATTTGAGCTCTGTGACGAAGATTTGGAACAAATTTAACGATGAAATTTTTCTTCAAGGCAAAGAAACTGTGATTTGTAGTCGCCTTCCTTCCTATGGATGTATCCAGCAGCGGGGTGCTTGTATGCCTACATTAGTGACTCCACCCATGGTTGCATCGCCCCATGCAGCATTCCAAGAGGGGTTCAGAGACACATGAGCAAGTTGCCAAAGCTGTTATTCATTCACATTACAACCTTTGATCATACATGACCGTCGGATCAGCACATTAGATTTATAACATGTAGGCACAAACCTCCACGCTACAGATCCCGCGTCCAGCACAAACCTTCACTCGCACAGCATGTCGTTTCAACTTACCAGCACAACGTTTCTCAGCACTCTGTCACCGCTGCTACAATGTGATCTCAGACTCAGATTCGTCTCCCACACAGATTTGACACCTTGACCTGAACAACAATACACATCGGGTGATCTCCACCTCTGCTGCTCCACCGCTTGGCCTCCCAGCGAACTTCACAGCATGGATCTACCACACTGCCACCACACCACCGAGAGAGTTGGTTACCAACGCCACCTCTTTTCTATAAGATCCATCGATCAAGATGCACAAACTTAAACAACTAAAACAAAATATACTCTCACTCTTATTTTCCTCAGCACATTTCCCTCAATCCAAGATAAGCCAAGTCCAAGAGGGGCCAGGCCCTCAGGGGCTCCAATACCATGATAAAATCTGATACTGCAGACTATCTTACCATTCATTAATCAAATATGATATTACATATATCTAGGAGTATTGTCTCAAGATAGGAAAACTATCTTAGACAAACAATCTGTGAGAGAATATCTCAACCACACAGAAATCGAGGAACATAGTTACGAACATAGTTAGGAACAGACTCCTCCAGATAGAAATAATCACAACTGAGACAAGTAGGAATTACATATTCCAACATACGAGACTTTGATTGAATGAAGTGTGTTGAGTGCTTAGGAATTCTCCAGGGGAAGACTGACTCACCTAGAGAGCCTCTTGATTTTATCTCATACTTTGTCTCCTTGAATTTTATCATGGTATCAAAGCATGGGATCAGAGGCCTATGTGTTGTTTGTTAAGTAACGACGAGTCCTTCAAGGTGGACTACGTGATCTCTAGTGATGAGAGAAAAAGTTTGAAACACAGGAACATGTCCTCTACCTGGTGTGTGGCATGTTGGAGCGGTTGCGTGCATATCCTACGTGCTTGAGTGGGGCGGCCTGCGTGTTTGTTCGTGGTATCACTATTTTCCTACAACTTCGATGGTGCCTATAGCTAAGGCATCGAATCCTGTAACTGAAGTGTTTTAGCTCTGTGTTAGCCAGGGTTGTTTGTTTTATTGATTTGTTGCTTAATTTTCATGAAGTTCCATCGCCGTGAAGTGCCTTTATTCATGGACTTGTACTAGATCAGGTCAAAGGTAGCCTCTGGTGTAGAGTGGTGTGGTGGATCTGGAGTGTGTTGTTCATGCCTCTGTGTGAGGGAAGCATTACAGCGTGGAGCAATATGTTGAGAGTGATTTGCGTTCTTTGGCATCTGGTTTTGATTGTTTTGAAGTGAATTGGTTTGGATCTGAATTACTCCAAACAAGAATGAAAAGGAGAAGGAAGTACAGGGTGCCTATGCACATGAGGATTTTTAAGGCAGCGGAAGTGTGTGGTGTGTAGAGTGGTTCTGTCCATAATGTTGCGTGCTGTGCAGCGGTCAAGCTGCAATGTTTGATCAATATTCGAACAATGTCGCCCAGTGAAGGCAACAACGCGGTTCCTAAAACTGATGGGCTCATGTACTTTTAGAGGATTCTAGAGCCTGCATGCATGTTGTAGCAGTGTTGGATCAGTGATAAGCATGCATTTTATGAGTTGATTTTGTAGCAGAGTGTGGTGTTTTGTTTTCAGTCAACCATCGCTCCCACTAGCAGAGAGTGCCCTGCATTGACGGAGGCAAAATTATGAAATTGAACATATTAGAGGTGAAAGACTGCCTCATCATGTCGAGGAGTGTGGTGCATATGGTTTTGACCAGTTAAAGGGTGTGATTGCCAACATCTCTTGGGCGAACATGATTAGTGTAACTCCAAGGTTGAATTCCAAAGTGACCAACCACGTTCGAGTTGTTTTTTGTGTGCTACTAACTTCTAGCATTGCATCCAAATAGAGTGGGTATGTGTGCTAGCGTGAAAGAAGCAAGGAGTTGTATTGCAGAAAGTGCAGAAAGTCAATCATTGGAGTTGTGAGGTAGTTTTGTTTTTTTGGTTGCAAAATTGTTGCCATATCAGGTGTGTGTGGGGTCTAGGAAAGAAATTTGGAGTGAAGTAAGTGGCATTGTCAATATGTCTGTATTATTTAGATGTCTTTGACATTGATCATTTTGATGGTATACTTTTCATGTGGCCATTTGGAGGCATTTTTGGCTTGGGTAGTATTTTGAGTCAAAAGAATTATTTGACAAATAATATGGTTTTATTAATGGCTAGAAGTATCATGAGTCGCAATCTGCTCAATAGGTTTCTACAATTGAAGAGCTACCAATGGTTCATGAAGAAGGGCGTAAACACTTGAACCATGAACCTATTGTTCAAGATCCAAATGATAACAAGGGAAACACAGAACTAAGAGCACAACAGAGACAAAGAGGAAATAAAAGTGTCTTCAATGGAACTAACAATTCTTATCAAAGCCAATCATCATCTCAAGATTTCATAAACTTTCAACTGTTTACGTATTACTATTGTACATGGGATTCCTTCTTAAGCAAAACTTCAATCTTTGACAATGGAAATTTGTTTTGAATACAAGGAAATTCTATATTGTTAGAAAACTTGATAGCGCACAAAGAATTTATGCCTAGAGGCATAGGGCTACGACTTTCGCGGAGCTAATTTCACGCAGCTTTATGACTCTTCGTGAAGCTATATAGACACCTAAGAAAAATATTCACTCATGGTAAAAATAGAACAAAGTAGGTTTGGAGAAACACACTAAAAATTTAGTATTGAATTCTAAAACATGAAAATACATTTATATGAGACCGCATCTCATTCACCAAGTAAAACAAAGGTTTTACAGTGATTCACGCTTAGATGGAATAACACACAGTAAAACACAGTAACTGTTGTTTTCAGGTGCCCACCAAAATTTGTTCCACACTTTTCTCCTTAGATACCCTCGCTCTTTTCTCTTTTAACTCTCTTACCCTCTCTCTACAAAATGACTTTTACATTCATATTTAACTCAACATACGATTTTACATTTAATTCACGACAGAGCAAAATAATTAATATGATGTTGTTGTTGAGTGTGATTAGAATTGCACAGGTATTTGTGGAGTGTGGGCAATAGTCACTAAATGAATTCTTGCCCATATTTATTTACTAGAATACATTAAATGCTTTAAATTCCTTGTTGCATTTCAGAATGGTTCGTGCCTGGCTTCAGTCCTTCCATCTTCAAACAGAGATGCAACCTGCAAAAATACTTTTGACAAGTATGGTTGTTGTCAGATTGTTTATTGTGGTGGTTTGGATTATTATTTCCAACACTCCCCCTTAATCAAAATTTCCACCATTGACAATTCCAAAACAGTTTCTGAGATAAACAAAACTTTCACATGCCAATGGCTTTGTGAAGATATCAGCAAATTGTTCTTGCGACCTGCAGTGCTGCAAACACAATTTCATCATTGTTAATCAACTCTCTAATAAAATTATATTTAGCATCAATATGCTTGGTCCTCTTATGGAAGACATAATTATTTGATAATGAAATTGTTGAGGTATTGTCAAAGAAAATAGTTGTCGCTCCCTCTTGTTCATGATGAAGATCCCTCAACATCCTTCTCATCCAAACTGCCTAACATGTTGTTGTTGTTGCTACTATTGCTGCAACATATTCAACTTATACTATTGACAGTGACACTACTGGCTGCTTCTTGGAGGCCCATGAAATGGCACCAAAACACAAATGAAAAACATATCCTAACGTGCTCTTGTTGTCATCGACACTACCTGCCCAATCACTATCAATGTAACCAACCAGCTTGAAATCACTTGTTGTTTTGTACAAAACGCCATACTGTTTTGTCCCATTGACATACCTTAAAATCCTTTTCGCTTCTTGTCAATGTGTCTCCTTGGGTGTCTCCATGAACCTTGACACCAAACTTACTGCATACACTATATCTGGCCTAGTGGTGGTCAAATACATCAAGTTTCCTATCATGCTTTTATATAATGTCGGATTGACATTACTGCTACAATCTTATTTTCTCAACTTCAACCCTATGATAGTTGGAGTTGGTGTGGACTTGCTATTCTGCATTTTAAAACTCTCCAAAATGTCTACCACATACTTCGCTTGAGAGATAAAAATTCCATTTTCTATTTGCTTCACTTCTATGCCCAAAAAAATCTTAACAATCCCAAGTCAGTCATTTCAAATTCACTCTTCATGACTTGTTTGAAACCAGTGATGAGGAAATCATCATTGTCTATAAAAACCAAATCATCTACATATAATATGACAATGAGAATCTTACCTTTGCTCTCTTTGATGTAGAGAGTAGGTTCATCGTCACATTTGTCGAAACCATTGTCCATGATCTAATAATCACCCTATGAGTGACCTCAGTTAAAGATTTATTAGTTAAAGGTATTATAGACTCATATGTTAGTGTGTCTAAGTTATTTAAGCGACGGATAAATGAGATTGCCAATACACAGACACTTAAAAATGGGAAACAACAGAGAAATACAGTAAGCAAAGACAAGAACACAAGAAATTTAATAAGGAGTTCACCTTATCCTCCAGGGCTACGTCTCTGATCTAGATTTTAGTGGTGGCCTTCTTTTATTGTGTCTTGAAGCAGATAATTACAATGCAGGAGCTCAATGTGAGTCTCCTGAATGGAATTTGCTTGGCAAGGTGGTTCTTGCCCCAAGCCACTAGAGTACACAGACTCTTGTCCTTACTAGCTCTGTGACCTCCTGGTCTACAATGAAGAGAGCCCAATGTGGTGCTCAGTCCAAAAAGATCCTCTCTGGGATGGCTTGAATCCCTCAAGCTTTCTGGTGCTCGATGCTGCCCTCAATCAGCTCGGCCCTCTATCTCTATTATTGCTTCATTGTCTTTCTTCTCTCTGTTCTTCCTTTCTGTGTTGTTCTCCTCTTGTGGTTCTGGTTGTCTTTATGCTTTTCTTGTGCATGGATTTGAGGCCATTCGTACCCCTGGTTGTTTGATTCCTCTTCCACTTCCTGTCGGATCACCTGCTAAAGTTTCACTTGGACTTCCTTGTTCGACGTCATCATTAAGCTCACACAGAGTGGCCACATGTCCTCCTGTAGCTGCACCAATTCGCTTCGTCGGTTCAGTTTTTCCGTTACGTCATGGAATGAGTCTTTTGCCACCGTGGCGGTCAATCTGGACTTCAAATTCTTTCATTTCATGGCTTAATCCCCCATAAATTCCATCTTTTCCATTGGGCGCGATCTCACTCGTTAGATCTGGAGCCCCCAGATTCGAAGCCATATGCACGCTTCGCACGATTGACTTGCTCTACCATTAGCACATGATCAACGACGGTTTTCTCCCTCCTCCACTTGCCATGTGTCGATCGCTGAGTGGGATCACTCTATTTTTTCCAATTCCGCTTACCGTTTGAGGGTGCCCTTGATCAATACCGCCGATTTTCGAAGTCGGTCCCGCCTTGTGTGATTTAGCTTTTTGTCCAATGGTTTTCTGGCTCCCACGCGACCGAGTGCTTGGGGCTTCCCCATCTTGAGGGTTTTCGCTTAGAGATGCACGATTAGTGCTAAGCACTAATCACGCATCAAAAACCTCCTCTTTTTCCCGATCCACACCTCCCGCACAGTCTCCATGGGCCTCAGTGAACGCGCTTTGACCAAGGTCCTTGTCGTTCCACGTTGGTTTCCATTGCCATTGGTTGAGAGGTGTTTTCAGTCGCTGTTTTAAATTCTTTGAAGTCTGTCCCGACCTGGTACACCCATGGCTCTGTTAATTATTCTTTATGGATCCAATTCGTATTTGTCTAACAAGTAAGCATCTATCCTGTTGTACCATATGGTCAATGCTTACTTCAACCCATAAAGAGCTTTCCTCAACCGATACACATTGTCTTCTTGGCCTTCAACCTCATAACCAAGCGGTTGCACAACATACGCTTCCTCTTTTAGCACTCCATTCAATAATGTTGATTTTATGTCCATTTGATACACTCTTAATTTGTGTTGCACGACAATTTCCACTACTGCGCACACCGTCTCCATCCGTGCGACTGGCGCGAACATATCCACATAATCTCTTCCATGTTGTTTCTTGTATCCTTTGAAAACTAGTCTCACTTTGTGCCTTTCAATCTTTCCCTCAATGTTGCTTTTGGTCTTATAGACCCACTTCACTGCAATGACATCTTTTCCTTTCGAAAGGTTCACTAACTCCCATGTGTCATTCCCTTCTATTGCTTCTATTTCTTCCTTCATTTCCGCAACCCACTTTTCTTCTTTGACTGCATCTTCAAAATAGATTGGGTCATATACATGACAAAACAAGGCAAATAAGGAATTCATACCAATGCTACTGTCAACTTCATCCTGCTCATAAATTTCATTTGAATTTCTGAATTTTGGTCTTCTTGTGCTTCCTGAAGATGGGCTTGACATGTCACTTGGTGTCGCACTTCGCGGCGTGCTTCGAGAAGCACTTTCTTGGCTGTGCGAAACTATCCTATTATTTTTTGATGGCATTGCTTGATGCCTGCTTTGTTGCACTTGAATGGGACTAGAGGGAGTCACTATTGAGGAATTACTTGCTACTGTTAATTCCTCTTTGTCCTCATGTGGTATGCATGCTTTGACATTGACTGTCTTTTCTAAACTTCCATCCCATGCTCCCTCTTCTATGAACTGCACATCTCTACTGATTATGACTTTCTTGGTTGATGGATTATAGAGTTTGTATGCTTTGGATTCATCACTGTATCCAACAAATATACATTTTTCCCCCTTGCTATCCAACTTCTTCCTTAACTCATCTGGTACATGTGCATACACCACACATCCAAAAACTCTCATGTGAGTGACATTTTGCTTTCTTCCACTCCATGCCTCTTTAGGGACAATGTTCTAGATGCTTTTGGTTGGAAATTTATTCAAGATATATGTTGCACAAGCGATAGCTTCAGCCGATAGTCATTTGGCAAATGCTTTGCCTTCAACAGACTCCTTTCCATCTCCATAATGGTCCTATTCTTCCTTTCTACCACACCATTTTGCTGATGTGTATACCTTGTTGTAAATTGCTTGTGAATTCCATGCTCCTTGCAAAATTGAACGAAATCATTTGAGATATATTCACCACCTCTGTCAGTCCTAAGGACTTGATATAGTGTCTACTTTGCTTCTCAACAAGAGCCTTATATTGGCAAAAGCGCTCAAACACTTCACTTAGGAGAAAGACCCATGTCTTTCTTGTGTAGTCATTTATGAAGGTTAATGCATAGTGACTGCCACCAATTGATGGTGTCTGCATTGGTCCACATAAATCTGAGTGGACAATATCAAAAGGCGCCTTCGCCCTTACAAGCTTTCCTGCTAGAAATGTATCTCTATGTTGTTTTCTCAAGATACATCCTTCACATATGCTATCTAGTTTTTCTATGAGTGGTAAACCCTTCACCATGCCTTTCCTATGCAGCAAATTCAAACCTCCAAAGTTGAGATGTCCAAATCTCAAATGCCATAACTAGTTTTCATCTTTTACCTCTACTTGAAAGTTTACTTGTGTGACAACTGCCTCTTTTCACGCAACTTCTTGTGAGTTCATAGCTAGTTGTGCTTGTGCACCTTCTTTCTGCAAATATAATTTTAATTTTAAGGGAAACATTATATTGTTTGTCATATGAACATTTGCAATCAACCGTCTTCTTGGAGGCCTATCCAAAATTTTGCATACATCTATTATCACTCCAAAATTTTTTCAAAGTTTTCAGAAAAAGAAATGATAGAGGTAACCACAAACTACTTTTGGAGATCAGGACCTAGCCTTCCTAATCTTAGAGAGGTCTCTCTCTTTATGTTTTAACTTTGTTTAGTTAATTAATTTTACACTATTTATGACCGTGCTTAGGTTTTGATTTGAATTTGGGTGGTGGGATCACTTACTTAGATGAAAATGGCTACCTTTTACCATTGGGATATGGAGTCAAATATCAGACAAACAAGACTGGATTAAGTTCTAAAAACAGTGTCTAGAGGGAAAGATATAGGAGCTACTACAAATCTTATAGGCTTGAAGGTGAAATGGTTTCCAATCAGATTCCGGGAGAAGTTAAGGGTTCCCTAGGTTGGATCATGAAGGAAAGTGAAAGATATCAACCAGGATGGGAGAGAAATTAAGGGTTCTCAAATCCGAGTATCAGAGGAAAACATATAAATGACTAACTGTGCAAACCAGAGTGCACTTAAACAAATTTTGATTTAAATTTCTTGTTAATTCATTCAAATTTAGAAAACAATTATGTTTATGAAATACATAAGAAGGTAACAACATCAGACAAAGAAGATACTTCATTTCAATAGCTCATCTCATGAATCCTCTAGTGCAATCCTTTTATTACTTGCTGTAGTCTGTTGACTTGAAAGTTGGTACAATCACCCTTAGGTTTAAGATCAAAATAACTATACAAATGTATAGCAATCCACCCTCAATACTTGGAATTATGAAGTATTTATACAAAATAACTTTACAAAATATCTCAAACTGCATTGAGAACTAATATAGGAAAAGGAAATATCTTCATGCAAGAAGATAGAGACAACTATTGAACTATTGTTTGTTCTCCCTGGTATTTAGGTTATACTATCTTTTAGTCTCTGATATTTTTCCCTTTAAGCTACTTGGCTGTTTGGTCTTCACGATGGATGTCATATTTACTTTCATTTGATAAACTTTCATCTGCCTCCTCTATTTGTCTTTCAACTATATTTCTTTTACCCTGAATTCTTTGTTTAACCTTTTAACTGTATGCTCTGTCACCTGCTTTCATTTTCACCTTTTACTGTAAATATTACTCACTCTTTCATGTTTCTGTTTTTTAGTAAAAATGATTTTTACTACGTAGAATACAAAATTTTGCTTGGAGACTGTAGTTTGTAATAATCCTTTGCTGTGTTGGTGAAAATGATTTCATCTCTGTTTTTAACATTTACTGTGTAAATTGTTTTATTCTGCATATGATAATTGTCTTTTTCTTATGAATAAAGGCTTTTGAATTCATTTCCTTGTGAATCTTGGAGTAAACAAGTTTTGGAACTAGTATCAAAATTGTTTATCCAAGTTTATGTTCTTCTAATTACCTGCAAAATACTACAATTCATTAATAAAATCTAGGTTTGAGAGGAGGTGACCAAAGGCTGTATTTCAGTTGGGAATAACTGTGGACGGAGTTCAGAAGGTGTTTGGGAGGTAATCCATGGTGAAATCCGGTCGCAGAGGCTCAGGGTGGCATAAATGGCTAAGGCAGCTTTTCATGAAAAACAAGCGAAAAGAGCGAAAATGAGCATCTTTGGCATTTTAACAGGTAACGTCTAGAATGGGCATAGAATTTCATAATATGAATAGTGAGTGGTTTCGGCTTTAGCAAGGAGGCGATTTCGGAGGCCATGTACTGCTTTTGACCATCGGGCAATCTTTTCTTGAGAGCACGTGAGTTCACCCAGTGCTACCATGTAGCTAAAAGGGGCCTGACCAAAACCACGAATCTCACGTGCTCTTAGGCTTCTAAAGGTTGGACATCGGGAGCGCGTGATATGGATGTGCATCGTCATATCTGGGCGTGAAATATCTAATGGCTATCGTGCGGTGAAGCTGCACAGAGGGAAATTAGGTGGGTATTAGTGGGGCCCAGGGGATAATTACACTTAACTTGTAATTATTTAATGAATAAATGGTGCGGGTTAAAAGTATAATGCACGGGTTTAAATATAGTGGAATTAGGTTTTAATATGGTAGGGATTTGTTAACTACACCAAGGGGGTGGGTTAAAAGGTTTTTGTATTGGGAAAATGTGAATTTTCATAATTAATTTAAATAAAGCGGGAGGGAGACAAAACTTAAGAAATATAGGGTTTTATGGTTGAAAAGGGTTTTGGGGGTTTTGTCGAGAAATATATGAATAACAGAGTTAATAAAGTAATGTGGGGAGGTAGAAGGATTTAAACTTAGGACAAGGGGGTTTTATGGGTTTTTTAGGTGAAATAGGGAAATTAATAAGGGGAAAATGATTTTTTCAAAGGGAAATGGGTTTCGCACTAGGGAAAAGAGGTTTTTGGGTAGGGGAATGAGTTTGGAGGGTAATTTGCTAGGGAAATGTGTGAAACCAAGGATAAGGGCCAAAATGAAGGGAAAAGGGTATTTTCTTAGGAAATGATGGGATAATGGGGAAATTACTAAGTATGTAGTGGGGGGTGAAATGAAATGAGGAGAAGTTAATTAAATGAGCTTGTGAACATCCTTTCACTTTCATAACTACTGCTGCACACTGAAACATAGGATTAAGCATAATAAATGTGCTTTTGCTTCAATCAAATTTGTAATTTGGAAACCTTTTTTCTACTTACCCTTTACTTACCCTAACATTTTTTCTTCACTTTATTGGGTGCATTTAAGCTAGTAGACCCTTTCTTTCCTTTTTCTTTTGTGAAACAAACTATCTAATTCTAACCTTATACCTTCCAAAGGCTCAGATTAAGCTTACGAGCACATTTTATTTCTCTGCCTAACTACTGATTTGCCAAGATTAAACAGTTTGGCTAGATTTTTATTCTCTATCTATAAACATGAAATTTAAAGCATTAACTAGAAAATTTTGACTATCATGGGTTGTGGCATTTATGAATAGCTACACACAACCATTATTTTTCACAGTAAAGTAAATAGTAATAGCACTTAGACTTGCACACTTTACATTTTTTAATTTTTAATATAGAAAACATATGCAAAAAAGAAAAGGTATGTAAAATATTACAAGACTTAACATAGTCAACTCAAAATTATGAATCCTATTATTATAGGACCCTAACAACATCATTCTTGAAAAAGACATTGTATCCATTTTACATGAGTTGTCCAATGCTTATGAGGTTATGTTTCAGACTGGGGACAAAGTAAACATCTGATATGTACTTCTTCTCCCCCTTCTTTGTTAGGATATTAACTCTTCCTTTTCCCATGACAGAGATTTTGCTATCAATCCGTAATGTCACTTCATATTTCCCACTTTCATCTAGATTTGAAAACATTTCTATGTTTCCTTGCATGTGGTTGTTACACCCTAAATCTAGATACCATATATCACTCTATTTTTCTTGTGCTACATTACAAGCTAAAAACATGTTATCACGGTTCTAATTTTCTTTTGTGAAATTTACACTTGGTTTGTTACTAATGTCATATTGCTTTTTTCTACATTAATTTGCATAATGACCATACTTCTTACAGTAACGACATTGAACTTGAGATTTATCATACCTCTAACCTTGTCCTTGATTTTAGCTTGGGCCTTGACTTGGATTTTGAATGTTGCCTCTTCCATTTGAGCTTGAAGGGCTGCTTCTTCCACCTCTATGTGAGGTTCTTCCTCTTCCTCTAGCATATGATCTTCCTTTGCCTCGACCTTGAAGAAATGAGATTTTTGTCTTGAAGGTATGCTCCAATGAGGAGATTGTTGCTCTATTCAGTGTATGTTCATGAGAAATCAGAGATGCATTAAGCTCATCCACTAAGAACTGTGAGAGATCCTTTGTCTCTTCTATGGCCACAACAATCGGATCAAACCTTGCTGGCAAAATTCTCAAAACTTTTTCTACTATTCTTCTTTCCTCAATTGTCTCACCATGTGACCTGATTTGAGTAACCAGCCCACTTACATGTGTAAAAAAAGAGTCTACATTCTCAAACTCTTTCATACAAAGTGTTTCAAAATCCCTCCTCAACATTTGTAGCTTTGTTGTCTTGACTTTTGCCATGCCTTGGTAGGTTGTCTGGAGGGTATCCCATGCTTGCTTGGACTTTGTTGTTGCTACAACCCTTGGGAAAATACTTTCATGAACTGCTTGGAAAATATAGAACAGGGCTTTTGAATCCTTCTTTAGGTTGTCCCTTAACAAATCTATTTCTTGTTGAGATAAGGCATTGTATGCTACTGCATCTACTGGTTCTTGAAAACCATTCTCCACCAAATCCCAAATGTCTTGAGAGGAAAACAGGGCCTTCATTATAATAGCCCTATAATCATAATTTTTGCTGTTAAACTGAGGTATTTGAGGATTAGTCAAGTTTGTGCTTGATGTTTCCATTTCTGAGTGAAAAAAAAAAATTCTACCTGCTGGTAAATATGCTAAAAACAATTTTCCCTCAAAATAATTCTTACTGCTAGTAAAAACACTTGTTTTTACACTAAAAAAATTTAACCCGCTCCAATAGCATGTTAGAAAAATTGATAGAATTTACGCGGAGAGAATTTATGCAGAGAGGCATAGGGCTATGACTTTCGAAAATATTCTTTTGTGCAGCTCACCTTCGTGCACTGTGGAGGTAATTTCACACAACTCTATGAATCTTCGCGAAGCTATACAGAGACTTAAGAAAGATATTCACTCACGGCAAAAATAGAACAAAGTAGCTTTGGAGAAAAACACTAAAAAATTAGTATTGAATTCTAAAACATGAAAATACATTCACGTGAGGCTACGGCTCATTCACCAAGTAAAAAAAAGGTTTTACAGTGATTTACACTTATGTAGAATAACACACAGTAAAACACATTAACTGTTGTTTTCACATGCTCACCAAACAATTTCCCACACTTTTCTCCTCAGAGACCCTCGCTCCTTTTTCCTTTTAACTCTCTTACCCTCTCTCTACAAAATTACTTTTACATTCATATTTAACTCAACATATGATTTTACAGTTAATTCATGATAGAGAAAAATAATTAATATGATGTTGTTGTTGATGTTGATCAGAATCGCACAGGTGTTTGTGGAGTGTGGGAAATAGTCACTGAATGAATGCTTACCCATATCTATTTACCAAAATACATTAAATGTTTTAAATTCCTTGTTGCATTTCAGAATGGTTCACACTTGGCTTCAGTCCTTCTATATTCAAATAGAGATGCAACTTGAAAAAATACTTCTAACAAGCATGGTTGTTGTCAGAGTGTTTATTGCAGTGGTTGGGATTATTATTTCCAACATATATTACTCTGATTCAATGAAAGCTTGTCGAAAATTTATGCACGAATTATACAGGTGAAACCATTATTCCAAATAAACCTGTAAGAATATTAAAGAGCTTGTAATATGATATTTAGTAATTAAATAAACAGGGAACTCTTTAGGGTTTCTGAGATCAGATACCCAGTCTGGAAAATTACCACCAATTATTTTCAAGATGTTTTCATAACAAGCGAACTGATCCGCAACATTTTTCTTTGAAAATGAGTATCAAGAGAGAGTTAATCTATAGAAGAAACACTTGAAAAACCGGAAAAAAGTTCGGAGCTTATCTCCAGAAGAAACGTTTGCAATTTCTCCAGCATGCTTAAACTTGAGAAATCTGACAGAATTGAAGACTTAACACCAAAGTATTTTCGATTATATATTGATATGGTTATTTAGATATAAACCTAGTTTGAGATTCAATACTGGATTATTTCATGGAATGTCATTTATTATTTACTTAGACTTAACTTATTGACTATTGATTTTTGTCACGGACTAGCAATTATAGAACAAAATCGTGATTATTATTCTAACACATTCCCTTAATCACAACTTATAATTTAACTTGCCTGTCAGTCAAATCTCATTGAGTTAGACATGGTAATGGGTGCACCTTTCAATTTCACACCACTTATATTTTCGATTCTCTAGCTCAATCTCTTGTGATTAAAATTACATCACCACTAGTCAAATCTCGTTGAGTCAGACATTGTAATGGGTGCACCTTTCAATTTCACACCACATATTTTTTTTATTCTCTAGCTCAATCTCTTGTGATTAAAATTACATCACCGCCTCTTAGTAATGAGTATTGGGAAGTTGTGATATCCCAAAGCTTCCATGGCCGAGAGAAAAGTATCAACTATGCATCAAACAAGTTGATGTAGCTCCAACCTCCATCTTGCACCACCGCAGACGTGGACATAAACAAAGCGTGGTCTAGAGAATTCAGGTGGATCGTCCACCATTGATCTGATGATGTGTGGGTTGTTTGATGGAAACCGCTGAACGTGGGGACTCCTTCCCTTTAAACTTTGAGAGGTGTTGAGGGATTTTATCCCCTAGGGCTTTTGGGTGGAACCCTAGCATACTGAAAGTTGTCTAAACAAATAAACATGCACACACACAACCATTATGCTAGCAAAAGCTAATTCTAAAGTAAGAAGGACGTACCTCAGGTCCTACGTTCGGGTAGTTCCTCAAGGGTCCAAACCCTTCTTCACGTC
>APFE031131871.1:0-21612 GCA_000404065.3 Pinus taeda
TCAAATCTTATTAACAACGAATATCAATCAATTATAAGTGATTGTGAGATTATCTGTATTTAAAGTTAGGAAAAAGATCATATCTATAAGTCTCTTCTTCTTAATCGGGTGGATCGAAAGAGTCATAGCCAAGTATTGGTTTCTGATGTTATTGTAAAAAATACTAACATATGAAGATAAAGAGGAAAAAGGATATATAGTTAACTTTGATCAAAAACCACAGTCATTGATTAACTAGCTTATAGACTTATGTTCAAATGAAGGAGATTGGGTTCTGGATTGATTCTCAGGCTCAAGTAAGTTTTATTATATAGAATTGAATTTCAATATCTTATTTCTTAATTTATATGTCATTATACTAATTTACTTCATTACTTCTTTTATGCTTGATAATTAGGTACAACACTAGCATGTTGCCTACAAAAAGGAAGAAATTACATTACCATTAAAAAAGACCTAGTACAGTGCAAATTTATTTCGTAAATAATTAATTCTCTTCAATGTCTTCTACATGCAATGTAAGAAATTGGGTTGAGGAAAGGGGGTTTCAATGAATCACTTGTGAAGAAAAGGAAAAGGAACCTCAACAACCATTATATGGAATCATTGGAAGGGCATACATTGGGAGATAGGCAAACATCAAAGATCCATCAGAAGAGGAAAATGAGCAAACTGAAGCATAAAATATTGTGGAAGAAGACAATGATGAAACTATAGAGGATAAAGAGTTTGGATTACGTGATATTATTGATTAAATTTAAGTTATGCTTGGAAATCAAGGTCATTCTTTGTAGTTATTAATTGGTTATACTTGTAATGTTTTGACTTTGACATTTTACGAGAAGAATAAGTATTCAGTTAATGTTGTTATATGTTCAATACTTCTATTATGTGATTTTAACTTTAATTTTTATGTGAATCATTATTTTTTGAAAAAAACTGTGATTATTATTATTTTTTGACATGAAATTCATATAAAAACTATTATTTAACCATTTTTTTTAACTTTTCCTATAAAAATTGTGATTTTGAGATGTCATTTCTAGCAAAAAATTATCAAAATGTGTAAATTTTTGTTATATTTATGTTCAAAATGTGTATTTTTATGTCAATCATTAAACATTATTCTAGTTTTAGAGACAATTATTTTATGTGTATTAAAAAATTAATTAATGATATATAAATATGCAGAATATCGAAACTTTAAAATATCTACCTTTTCCTTTAACTATGAAAAAAAGTAAAGACCTCACTACAAAAAAAAAGAACTAAAAGAAAATTAAAATAATGAAGGGAAGATTACATAAGAATTGTTAATTTATAAAATAATTACTCACATTTAATACATTAAGAAAATTTAAAGTAAAAAAAAAAGCTTTAAGAAAAAAAAAGCCTAACGCAAAATCAACACTTTTAAATCAATATGGCAAATTACTAACATTTAAAACATAATGTAATAAAAAAATTTAATGTATATATATATATATGTGTGTGTGTGTGTGTGTGTGTGTTCTACATCAACACTTTTCAATTAGGTTGATTTTTTTTGCTACCTAAAAAAAATGGGTAATCATATCATTTCCCGTTTCAAAATTTATGTTGTTATCAACTATATAGTATAAGGACATCAAAAGATGAAGACATTACCACCTATTTGATGAAGATTTCATAAATAAGATACCAATTGTAAGTGCTTAGGGAGACTATTGCTGAATCTGAAATGACTATTTGTGTACTAAATTCTTTGCCACTCAACTAGAGTAGTTTTTCAACCAACATTTACTCAAATAAATATACTACACCTTTTGATGAGCTATGGGATTAATGTATCTTGAAAGAATATAGCATGAAGGCAAAGGATTACATTGAATCATGTGCAAGGTCTCAAGCCATTATTGCTAGGGCCAAGAAGATGAAGAAAGGGAAGTTTGGAAAGTCCAAGAAGAAGCCAAAAGGATAAGATGCCAAGGATATTTACTATTGAAGGAAGCTCCATCACTGTTAGGTTCCTTATGAAATTTGTCTTTCTTTTATTAAGTAGAAAGTATAATAACATGCATAGTTGCATTCTCTATTAGAAGTCTTGATTTTTGTAAAAGAATGCCATCATTGATAGAAGCACATGATAGTACGAAAATTTGAATCTACTTGTTTAATTTGGTTTGGGAAAGATCATCTAGTATAAAGAGAATGAGAATATTGAAATGATATTTCATATTATTGCTCATCCAAGAATTTTCTAACATCATGTTAGAGGTAGTCATTTTGGAAAGAGGGATCATCAAAATCCTATAAGAATGATAATTTTGTACGATTCTTGGAAGGAACATTATGAATCGTTTATATTCCATCTAGTATGAGAACAATACTTTGTTAGGTCCCTATAATACTAGTTTAGCCTCCATATTGTTATTGTTGTGTGCCATGTAGCCCCCATCATTTTATTGTTGTTCCCCATAGAAGCCCACTATTTTTATTGTTGAGGCCTTACATTGCTATTGTAATGTAGGCCCTCATTATATTGTGACACTTTAGATTTATCTTTATACCAAGGAGGTATTTTCATTTTAATCATCCAAGATTTTTTTATTTATATGATGTAAAAGGAGTTTTTCCCCTTGAAGAGGCTTATTTTCGAGTCGTTGATCTATCTTTTCTTATGTTTTATGATTTGTTCACATAACATTTGGTATCAAAGCTTTGTATCTTAGGGTTTCATTACTTCAAACATGTCATCTTGGAATTTTCTCTATAAATTCTTTTTACACATGACTTCATGAGATGAAATTTTGACCATGTGGGGCCTAAATATTGGTGAACATCATGTAAAAATTTTAGACATTGGTTCACTATATTATTGAAGATATGATTCAAGGAAGTTAGCATTTTTGTATGCTCCAAAATTCTATCTTAAATAGGTGTCTCAGGGAAAATTGTCATAACTTTCATTTTGGGCATCCAAATTATATTTTTTAAATATTGGCTTCAATTTCATAGACTGTAGTTAATTGGATATAATTTTCAAGGTAAAAGTTTAAATTACCGACATGTGGTATTCTATGTAAATTCGCTCTATTGAATGAGTCCATAAGTAGGTCACCTTTGGATATTTTCTCTAAATTTATCTTGAAGAATCATATCCCAGTCTAATTAGTTGTGCTAAAAATAGGATATAAAGGGATATCACTGGATAAAATTTTAGACCTGAGGAGGTTGAAATTAAAGAGATGCAACATTCTCAAGGTTGAGCGCATAAAAGCAAGAAACATGTGTGTATTTTTTTTAAAATTTGTATTACTTTTGTTTGAAAAATTAGTTTGAACTAATTCAAAGGGAATATTCAAGCACAAATATCATTGTTTGGTTCCAATATGTCTCTAAAAAAAAATGGGTACACCCAGTAAGAAACTAGAAAGATCTACTATGACACATGAGGAAGAGTAAGAAATGCAACATGATATGTCAAAATTACAAGATCAAGTGAAACAAATTTTTCTCTCACAAAGACTAAGCAAAGTTTTTCTAGAAGCTAAGATGGATAGTTTAAAGAGTGGTTTAAAACCATACATGGGAGGATTGAAGGATGATTTAATAACAAAAATGAAAAATGACCTAGAATGTTTGAATGAAGCTTTACCATAGTTGCTACAAGAAATGCTTCCTACTCATGACAAGGTACTCCATGAAAATCATGATGAGGAAAAAAGGAATATGAATTATGGTTTTAGAGACTCAAACATTGAGTTTAAGACCCACCACATTACAAATATCGATATGGGGAAGTTTGATGGAAAGGATATGGTAACTTGGATACTACAGATAGAGTGATTCTTTGATCTACAAGGTGTGCCACACACTCAAAAGGTACACATTGCATCTTTCTATTTAGATCCCAATCAGTTTTCGTGGCATTGATGAATTTCTTCCCGTAAATCAATAGTCACTTGGACAAGTTTTATGCAGTAATGTAGCACATTATGACGATATAAAGATCAATACCTTATTTATCCAATTGATAAATATCAAACAAAAGGGTTCAATGGTGGATAACATTGAGGACATCCAAATATTGAATAGTAAGGTAACCAATATTCTAGAGGAGCATATGATTGACGTCTTCATAGAGACTTTAAAATATAACATCCAACATTAGGTTTTCCTTTGGGAACCTAAGTCATTGGAGAATGAATTCAGAGTGGAAATAAACGTTAAAAGAAAATTTATGGCAACTTGTCTACCACTCAAAACTATAAATATGGAAGCATTGCTACTCATAGCCTCCCACAACCTACAAGGTTGACACCACAACACCTAGAGGAAAAAATGCTAAATGGATTTTTTTATAGTTGTGAGAACAAATAGAGTAAAGGTCAAAAGTGTGTTGAGAATATATTTTACATATATTGTGAAGAGGAGGTATTAAAGGAGCAAGAAACATCAAAATAAAATGATATACACTAGGAACCAACCATAGGGAAAGAAGAAATGAATCTGATCATACATTGTAATCCATTTCCTGGAATTACCACTCCTGAAACTCCCAATGTAGAAGGATATATCAAGAAGAGAAAGGAAATATTGTTGATTTATTTAGGTAGTATCCATAATTTTATTCATTTTAGGATAGCCAAGGAATTTAATTGATTTCTATGTTCAACACTAGATAGTCAAATGATGGTTACAAATGGAGGAACTATAAAGTGCTTAGGGAAGTGCCATAATATCAAAATAACCATGGAGGAATATGCATTGAATAATCCAATGTTTCCCATTCCAATGGGTGGTGGTGATGTTGTATTAGGAGTCTGATGGTTACAATCTTTGGGTATGATAACTTTTCATTTTCAAGAACATTTCTTGAAATATTCTAGGAAGGAAAGGAAATTAAATTAAGGGCATCATAGGGAAACTAGGGAAGATAATAAGCTCTAATTTCATGACAAATATTATGAAGAAATAATAACAAGGTGTAATTACAAAATTATGCTCGCCAAATGTTCAACCATCAAAATCGTCCATTTCTCTAGATCTCCGAAGAGTCTTGCACAATCATTCCAAGGTATTTAAGACTCCAAATGGTATCTCACCTATTCGTGATCATGATCATGCTATTTACTTGATTACATGAAGTGTTCCTCCAAACATCAGACGTTACAGTTATCCCTATGCCCAAAAGAGTGAAATTGAGCATATGGTTGCAACAATGTTAGAGGTAGGTATAATTAAACCTAGCCAAAGTTCTTTCTCTTCTCTAGTAGTATTGGTGCACAAGAATCATCATTTTGTAAGATTACTGGAAGTAGAATTATAACTAGTATATATTCCATCTAATATGGAAAAAATACTCTTAAAGGATGAAGGAAGGCATAATGAAAGTCTTTCTTGGAGAGGAAACCTATCTTCATCAAGTATAAGAAGAAATCTCATTGAAGAAGGGATGAGTAGATGATTAAATTAAAAGAAAATTTATGCATATTTTTAAAGTAACTCTCTTCTAGGGTATGGTTCATATATACAAGAATCTTACTGAAATAGTTGAATTTAAAAGTGTGCTCAATAATTCTACCATATGAGTCTATGATGCTTGAGAGAAGAAATTTTACAAGTTTTGGAATATATGCAGATAAAAACTCTTTTACAATACTGCATGGTATATATACAATAATATTTATCAACATCCAACACAGTCTCTATAAGAAAGAAAAGGGAGTTAACAATGGAAACTCTAAGGAAGATATTGTAGCTTGGTAATCAAGCTTGATCCATGGGCACTCCGATTATTTTAAAATATGGAGAAGGATCATGTGAGAGGATGTTGATTTCAAAGAATAAAATACCTTAATGAAAGGGGCCATCATGCTATGGTAGGTCTCATATTAATATTTTTATATCGGTTTTCTTATTATCATTTTGTTTTGCTACCTAGAAGGATATTGTAGAAATGCATTATAATAGTTCATGGAAGTTCAATTGTTGGTAGTAAACTAAATTCAAAGAACATATGTTTATTTTTGGTAATCCTTAAAATATGACGAAGTCAAGATGGCTATAGCATCATCTTGGGATTGAAAGGTAGAAATATAAGAAGATAACTTGATGATCATGTTCCTACATCAAAAAATATCACACTCATACTTAGAGGGAACAATGATAGACTCAATAAAATTCCCTCATTTATGATTACTAAAGGAAAATGATGTGAAAGGTTGATGGCCTGAACCCTGTTGCTGGATTGAAGGAAGAAGATATATCCACAAAATATAGGAAGAAAGAAGCTCAACATGATGAGATAGAAAGGAAGAAAGGAGCCATGCAGCTATCTCCATGAAAGGACAAATATATTGTGGTTATGAATTCCCAATGTAAAGGATCGTAGGAATCTCCTATATGTTTGAGAGGGATTAAAGGAGTCTCCTCATATAGGATCACAGATCTATTCCAAAATCAAGAGGGAATGGGGATTTACTCTCTAGTTGAGAGGGAGTGATGACTAACATCACATTCATATTCTCTCCTTCATATGTCATGCACTTGAGCAGGAATAATAGTTGTAAGTATAAGTGAGGCCATGGAGGGATAATGGAGAATGGAAGATTGGATAAGCATCTATGATTTCCTTGACGATAGAGAAATCAAAGATAGAAAATGGACCAACATTAGTTGAGGATTTGATAGGTATCCAAGACAAGAGTGGTTGAAGATGATTACTATTCTTTGAGGATTGGAAATATTAGATAAGAAAAAGCCTTAAAAGGCATACCTAGTGAACATCTAGATGGGGTATGTGCATTAAAGAGGTAGTGTGGTATCTCACATAAATCCTCCCAACATTATTCTCTTGTATAAAAAGGGCCTGCCAACTTAGGACCTTACAATGTTGACAATGTTGGTCATGATGTTGATGCTTTAAGATGGCTTACCAATTCGATTCTTCTTATGAGAACTCTTTAATTTGAGAATAACCTTGTACTCATTGTACAATTATGAATACATCCATAGTTAAGAGGGAGTGTTGGAAAATGTAACTAGTTTCTATCTTCATAATTGTAATTGTACTCATGTCAATATGTATATATTATGTAACAAGAAAAATAAGAAAGAAAAATATTATTTTTAAAGCATGGGTTTAAATCTTCTTTCAATTAGTCTTCTAAGCAAATCATGTTATTCATAATTCTAATGTTTTTCATGTCATAAGATTTATTGCCATGAGTTAAGAGAGTCAATTTCATGTATATAAGACCCATCTGTGAAAGATGTAGCATGAAAAAGAATTTATTTTAAGTTAAGAGTGTCAAAATAGCCCTCCTAGTACAACTCATCCCTACTAGAGACAAGTCGGCCAAGAGAAGGCTATTAGACATCCACAAATGAGTATAAATAGAATTTTCTCGACCTCATTTGCCAAATAATTTGATATGTAATCAATAACTTTGATCTGAAGTGTGAAATTCAATGAAGAAGTCAGGAAAGGCAAGAAGAAAAGGAGGTGGAGTGAGAAGGAAGGAAAATGAAGTTTTCGGTCACGGTTTTCCCTAATTTCTCTCATACATGTGAAGATATTAAGTTGTTGTATGGAATGAAGTTGCATACCTACTACAGGTCTGAAATATAGTAGTTGGGGGGCAAATTTCCATGTTTGGTGTAGCTTTAGAAGGATTTGAATCTCATTGAACTGGTTTGACTTTGACCTAATTGGAAGGGTTTCTTGGAGGAATGACTTGGTGCTAGAAGGAGGTATTGCCATTGATGTTTGGTTATTGTTTTTCTCATTTGAAGGATATTATATAAGAAGAGAAGAAATTTTATTGGTTTTCCCCTTAGTGGGGTTTTTCCCTAGCTTGGAGCTTAATTTCTGTGTCCATTGTCTTTAATTTTTTTCTTCATAATTGTTTGATGAGAAGATCTAATAAAGAAACATAGGAAGATAAATTAAAGTTGACAAGCAATTATTAAGTGAAGGATAAATTGAATAACTTCCCTATTGTATTCTCTTACAAAAAAGGGATTAATAAATTCAAGGGATAATGAATATTATAAACAAAATGGACTAATAAAACCAAGGGATTAAACATAAGGATTATTAAACTTAGGGGATAAATTTTTTTTTTTCTAAGTAATATTAATTCTATTAAAATAGCAGTAAAATTACAATGAGACTCCAGCCTCTGTTGGTCTGGAACAGAGATATAGCATGTTTAAACATCAAAAACCGAGTCGAGACTGCCCCCGAAGGGGTAACAAGTCTGAAGAACAGTGGAAAGGCTGCCCGTGTAGGGGTGCCAACTTATAAATCTAAATAGACCATTATAGCAAGTTCCCCAAATTCACCACATATTTTAGAATAAACATAAAAATAAACCCCTAAAAAACTGAGCTAGGTGGTGAAACTTATCTGCATGGATGTGCTAGGTGTCGATAGGCGGTGGCAGCTCCTCTACTATCAAACATTTGTATTCCTCACAATCTTATTCAACAACCTTCTTACCACCCGGAGTGTCATCAGTCTTCTTGCCTTTTCCTTTGCTAGTGTCACTGCTACCCGAGGCTTTCGGTTTACTAGTGGCTGGCTGCACATGATCCATCTTCTGAGCGCTGGTGCTCAGCTTCTCCTATGTAGAGGTGGGAGGTGCATGAACCAGGGTCTTCACGATGTTGTGAGTTGGGACAAACTGTGGACAGGTCTCCTCTCTGAATTCCACAGAGACGGTGGCTATTATTGCGGGCCTGTTCAAAGTGCAGAGGAAGCGAAATTGAGTAGATTGATGGTGTTGGTGAGGAGACAATTTTAAAAAGCGAAGGGATTATTAATATTATAAGCCTAAGGGATTAATAAGCCCAACGGATTATTAATATAAAAAACCTAATGGATTAATATTATAAAATCGATGGATTAATAAACCCAAGAGATTATGAATAAAACATATTTTAATCCAAAAAGAAATAAACCCAAGGGATTATTAATATTATAAACCGAACAAATTAATATATACAACAAATTTAAACTATAAACCCAAAGGATTATTAATATTATAAACATAAAGGATTAACAAACCCAAGAGTTTAACATCATAAACCCAAGGATTATAATATTATAAACCCAAGGTATTATTTTTTTTTACTTACTCGTTCACGGATACCCGGGTCAGTGGGTAGCCGCTATGTCTAGGGTTTCTTAACACTGAGTGGATGCCACCTGAAGAACATCAACACCCCTGGGCCTATTTACTGACCTAACCCCAAGAGCCTTTAGGATTCGACCTTGTGACCTCCCATTGGCGAGGCACTTGATTGGATCAATTGAGCTAACTCTTGGAGCTAACCCAAGGTATTATTAAACACTGGGCATTATTAATATTATAAACCTAATGGAACAATAAACCCAAGGTACTAACATTATAAACCCTTGAGATCAATATTGTAAATCTAAGGGATTAATAAAAACAAGTGATTAATGTTATAAACCCAAAGGTTTATTAACATTATAAATCCAAAGGATTAATATTATAAATGCAAGGGATTAATTATCAGGTGTGCGTTATATTATTTCGACGAGTAGCCCAACACGTTGTACGTTGTGCTGGGCATAATGGGGTGAGGCATGCCCTCTTTTTGGGGGATTTTTAGGGGGGTAGTAGCCCCCTTGCACAAGGTCTAGAGTAGTGCCCAATGATTTTATTTTTATTTTATGTGGAGCCTAAGATGAGGGTGGACCTAAGGATGGAAGGTAGACCCAAAGATGGTGGGCAGACTTACCCATGAATTTGTGCATGGGTTTTGCACATGGTTGGGAATGAAGGTTTTCTACCCATGGTATTTTGTACATCTGGTCAAGGGAACTATGATTATGTTCTACAACATTAATGGGTTTGGGTTTATGAGTGTTTCGACATGTATATATATATTTATTATAACATTGAAATCAATAATGAAAAATCAATCTAGTTGTCCTGGTTTCGGGATCCAGGGAAAATCTTAGTGTATATTTTTTATGTTCTCAGCATTGTTTAATTTTTTTTCATTTTGAGAATTCGTTTGCAGGTAAATTATGTACAATGTTAAAACCTACATTTGCTATCAGAGTTGTTTTAGCTTCAAGGGGACACCTTTGGTACTAAGGGGTTTTTCTCTGGCCTATGGTAGACCCTATTCACTGGGAGATCTGTGGGATCGATTCTTGCCGTTAAAAAAAAATGGAGCACAATTGAAAGATAGAGATTGAGAAATTTAATGGTCAAAGTTTTGAGTTGTGAAATCTCAAGATGGAAGATCTGTTGGTGGATGAATATAAGTGGATTGCAATAGATACGATACTAAACCAACGAAAATGTAAGTAGAACACTGGGAGAAGTTGGATCGAAACGAAAATTGCACAATACAGTTGTGTATCTCAGATTCAGTATTGTTGAATGTATCAGTGGAAATTACGATGAAGGATTTTAGGGAGAAATTAGGGATTTTGTACTATTCTAAGTCTCTAGGGAACAAACTATTGTTGTAGAAAAAGTTGTATAACCTGTAGATGAAGGATGGAGAATCAGTGACATGTCATCTGAATGCCTTTAATACCATTGTAAGTCAACTTTTATTCATTGATATGAAAATTTTAGATGAAGATAAGTGCATTAGTTTGTTTTGTTGTCTATAAGATTTGTGAGATAGTCTAGCTGTTGTAATGGGTAGAAATACAACTACCTTCAAATTTGATTAAATAGTCTTATCCTTGTCGTCGAAGGAGATGAGATGAAAAAATGTGGAGAGTTAGAATGGAGATGCCTTGTCTATATGGGGATGATTCCATAACAGAAAAAAAAAGTCTTCGAGTGGGATATCCAAATCTCCAGAAAAACCTATAAAGGTGTCCTATAAATGCGAAAACAAATGGCACTACAAAAAGTACTATAGATATAAAACTCGTGAGAAAGGAAATGGATCTGATGATGCTCATTCTGTAGAGGCAAAAACCACCTCAGATGAAGGTGGGGATGTTACATGGATTCTTCTTCAAGTACACATCTAGATCGTGAGGCATGGTTGATTGACTTCGGTGCATCCTTTCACTTCACTCACCATAGGGAGTGGTTCTGTGAGAATGAGAAATATGATGGTGGTCATGTCTTCTTAGGGGATGATAGGAAGGCCATAATCATTAGATGTGTAAAATTCAAGCTAAAGTTGCAAGGTGGAAGGATTAGAAAACTTCTTGGTGTTATGCATATTCTTACATTGGCCAGACATCTGATTTTTGCAAGAAAGATGAATGATGCAGGTGTAAAAACAACGTTCGAGAAAGATACCTAGAAGGTGATTCTCAAAGCATTGGTATTGATGTGGGGAGATTGGATTAGAACTCTGTGCATGCTTCTAGGTAGCATTAATATTGATGGGTGCAACAGTTATGTGGTTCTTGAATGTGGAACAGAAAATCTAGTGGTCTCTTGAGAAAAGACCATGCTATGGCATCAAAGGCTTGGACATATTGGAGAGAAGGGCCTTTGGATAATGTGTGGTAATGGCATGGTAGAAGGTATATCTAATTTGTCTCTGGATTTCTATTTCTGTTAACTTTGTTTATATGGGAAGCATAATTGGGTGAGTTTCCCCTCTAGTGCTAAGAAGTTGAAAGGGATATTAGAGCTTGTGCGTAGTGATGTGTTTAGACATGTGTCAGTTCCATCATTGGGTAAGTCTGTGTAATATGTCTCATTTATAGATGATTTCTCAAGGAATACATGGATATTTTTCCTTAGGAATAAATCTAAAGTCTTTTACAAGTTTAAAGAATTTTAGGCTCTGATGGAAAATCAAACAGAGAAGAAGATCGAGGTATTGAGAGAAGATCATGGTGGAGTGTTCTTCATGAAGGAATTTGAGAGGTTTTGTAACCACCTCAACAAAATGGAGTTGCAAAAAGAATGAACAGGGTGATGATGGAAAAGGAAAGAAACATGTTTAATGGTGTCGGGTTATGACAAAAATTCTGGGCAAAGGTGGTGGAGACTATATGTTACCTAAATAACAGATCACCTTCATTAGCATTGGAGGATAAAACTCCACATGATGTATGGACTCGTAAGTATCCCTCTATTTCACATATGAGGGTATTTGGTTGTGATGAATATGTACATGTTCAAAACGATAAAAGAACCAAGTTGGATGGTAAATGCGAAAGGTGCATCTTTATTGGGTATAAGGATGGTTTAAAAGGTTATAAGCTTGGGAACCGAGAATCAAGGAAGGTTGTCTATAGTCGAGATGTGGTGTTTAGAGAGGCAAATATGTTATTAAACATGAACTCCTACCAAAGGAACCTTAGAAGATAGAGTTTGAGTTAAAGGAGAAAGAATTATATTCTACAACATAACAAGAATTAGAAGAGGAAGAGACAAAAACTCTAGTTTTGAGAAGACTAGTTCAAGAGAGAAGGGAACTAGAAAGGTATAGTCCATCTACTTTATGTTCAAATTTTTATCTGTCTATTACTGATGATAATCTTATAAATAGTAGTTTTAGAGGATGGAAAATTCTGGAAAGAGGCCATGGTTGATGAAATGACATCTTTTGATAAAAATGAGGCTTGGGATCTGGTGGAGTTTACGACTGGAAAGAAACCCATTGAAATAAAATGGGTGTTTAAGAAGAAGATGAATGCATAAGGCAAGGTGGAGAAATAAAAAGCTCATTTTGTAAAAAAGGGTTATTCCCAAGTGTCTGGAATTCATTTTGGCGATATTTGTTCTCCTATTTCCAAGTTAGCTTCTATTAGAGTACTTTTATCTATTGTTATTGCTTTTGATTTTGAGGTAGAATAGATGGATGTGAAGATATATTTTTTTCATGGGGATCTGGAGGAAGAGATCTACATGAAGAAACCTTAATGCTTTATGGTGAAGGGTAAGAACAAATTATTATGTAGGATAAAATAATCACCAAGGATGTGGTATAAAAGATTTGATACATATATACAGGAGCTTTGCTTTAGCAAAAGCAAAGTGGATCACTATGTGTATTTTGAATTGATTGGTGACTGTGTTATATATTTGGTCTTGAATGTGGATGATATGTTTTTTATTGGAAATGGCCGAAAAATTATCTAGGATTTGAAAAACCAATTTTCCTCGAAATTCAACATGAAGGATCTTGGTGCTGCAAACTATATTCTTGGCATGGAAATTAAAAGAGATTGAGAAAAGATGAAGCTCTGGTTAAACCAAAGGAAGAATGTCGAGATGATATTTTATATGCTTAATGTGTAGTATAGTAAACTAATGAAGGTTACTGTTCCTTTAGGTGTAAACTTATCTGTTGAATAGTGTCCTAAGATAGAAGAAGAGGAAGAGTACATGTCCCTTGTTACATATGTGAGTGTAGTTGGTAGCCTAATGTATATAATGGTTTTCATTAGACTAGACATTCCACAAGTAGTGGGATTTTTGAGAAGGCTTATGTCAAAAATAGGGAAGGAGCATTAGACAATGGTGAAGCATTTTTTCAAGTATTTGTGTGCCACTAGTCATTATGGTTTGTGCTACGAAGGAACACCAAGATTGGACACAGTTTTGGATATTTGTGGCTTTGTTGATGCATACTAGGTTGGACATATGGATTAGAGAAGATCTACAAGTGGGTATGTGTTTAACCTATTTGGAGGAGAGGTCAGTTGGATGAGAAAGGGGCAATATGTAGTGGAACTTTCTACTGCAGAGGTTGAATACATGACAACCAATCATGCAAACAAGGAAGTTGTTTAGTTGCATAAATTGTGTTCGAGTATGGGCTTGGTACAATGAGCTATAAGGATATACTATCATAGCCAAAGTACACTTTTCCTAGCTAAGAACCCTACTTATCATTCAAAGACAAAGCAAAATTGATGTTCAATATCACTTTGTGAGGGATATGGTTGAGGACAAAAAGGTGTTGCTGGTAAAGGTGGATACATTGAAGAATGTTGTAGATGCAATGAAGATCCTTTGATCATTGAGAAGTTTTCTTGGTGTAGAGAAACAATGGGCATTGAACGGCTAGACCAATGACTAAACTCTCATGTGACCCCCTATGTGGAAGTAAACCAACAAGTGGAAGAATGTTGGGTGGGTGTTATATTATTTCCATGACTATGTTCATGCATTGTACATTTTGCCAAGCATAATGGGGGATCACAATGGGGGTGGAAGCCTCCCATGTTAGGGGGTTCGCAGAGGGGCAGTAGGCCCCATATATGATGTCTAGGGAAGCACTCCAAGATTTTTTTATGTGTACCCAATAATAGTTGGGCATACCCAAGGATGTGGTGTGGACCCAAAGATAGTGGGCGAACCTATCCATGGTTTTGTGCATGTGTTATTCACATGGTTTTGGGCATGATTGTTTTTTCCCCGTGGTATTTTGTAGATCTGATCAAGGGAAATATGATTATGTTCTAATATAGGGTAAATTGATTGGGGTTTATGAAGTCTTTGACATGTATATATGTATTGTAACTATGAAATAAATAATGAAAAATCATTCTAGTAGTCCCAGTTTTGAAATCCAGGGAAATATATTTTTGTATATTTGTTTTCTATTATTTCCATTGTTTCTTTTGTTTTTTGTTTTGGGTTTTAAGAATTCGTTTACGGGAAATTATGTACATGGTTAAAACCTACATTAATTTGATAAACCCAAGGGATACATATTTTAAACATACAAGATTATTAATATTATAAGACCAAGGGATTAATAAACCCAATCAATTAATATTATAAAGATGAGATAAAAATATTGTAAACACAAGGCATTAATATTAAAAACCCAAGGGATTATTAATATTATAAGATTAAGAAATTAATAAACCCAAGGAATTAATATTGTAAACCCAAGGGATGATTAATATTATGAACCCAAGGGATTAACATTATAAACATAAGCGATCCATATGATAAAAAATTAAGATTACTGTCATAAATCCAAGGGATTAATAAACCCAAGCGATTATTAATATTATAAACCCAATTGATTAATAAACTCAAGGGATAAATATTATAAACTGCAAGGGTTAGTATTATAAACCAAAGAGGTTATTAATATTATAAACCTAAGGATTAATATTACAAATCCATGCAATTAATAAACCCAATATATTATTAATATTACAAACTCAAGGGATGAATATTATAAACCCAATCTTGGAAAATGTAACTAGTTGCAGTCTTCATAATTGTCATTGTATTCATGTAAATATGTATACCTTAAGTAACATGAAATTGAATAAATAAAAATATCATTTTTAAAGCATGGGTTTCATTGTTCTTTTGATTGGTATTCTATGTAAATCTTTTTATTCATGCTTCTAGGGTTTATCATGTCGTAAGGTTTATTGTCATTAGTCAAGGGACTCAATGTCCTATATATAAGACCTGTCTAGGCAAGATGTATAATGAATTTTTTTATTATTTTGAGTCAAGAAATTCAAAATAAGTATCCTAGCACAAGTTAGCCCTACCTAAGACAAGTCGGGTGAAAGAGGGCTATTTGATCTCCACATATAAGTATAAATATACGCTTCTCAACCTCATTTTTAAACCAATTCAACCTACAATCAAGAAGTTTGACATGAAGTGAGAAATTCAAGTAAGAAGTCGAGAAAGGAAAGGAGAAAAGAAGTTAAATCTAGAAGGAAGAAAAATCAGGTGTTTGGTCAAGGGTTTGCCCTAATTTTTCTCACACATGTCAAGATATTGAGTTATTGTAGGGGTCAAAGTTAGATACCTACTCTAGGTCTAGAATATAGTAGCTGGGTTTTCAAATTTGAGTTTGGTGTGGCCCTGGAAGGTTTTGAATCTTGCTGATTTGGTTTGACTTTGACCTAATTGAAAGGGTTTCTTGGAGGATTAACTTGGTGCTAGGTGGATGTCTTGGTCTTAAGGATTAGCTCTTAGTCTTGTGGATTGGATATTTTTTTCCTCCTTTGAAGCAAATTCTATAAGAAGAGAAGAGATTTTTTGGGTTTTCCCTAGCTTGGAGTGTAATTTTTGTGTCCATTGTCTTTTTTATTTTTTTTCTTGATAATTGATTTATGAGAATATATAATAAATTGATATAAGAATATAAAATAAAGTTCACAATAAATTATTAAGGTTAATTATAAATTGAATTAATAGTTTCCCTACTGTAATATCCAACATGTTATCAAAGCTAAGGTGAATAAGAAAATGTAGCTGAAGGATCATCTTAAAGGGCTTGCTTTTCGAAAAGGAATCATTTGCAAAAAGATACAAGGAAAGAAGAAGAAAAATCATCGATATAGAAGGAGGGCTATTATATCAATTATTTGGTGAGGAAGACCTCATCATAAAGTTTTCATTGTAGGAAGGAAGGACAAGGATTTATTGAATAATTTGCAGTGCATCATCTTGAAGAAGAAGGAAGCATCACACAGTCTTGGGATTATCATTATCAAAGGCATCCTAGAAGTCATGATTCTAGGGCATCTCTTGGAGACTCCTTATAGGTCTTGAAAACATCAAGATAGTTGGAGACATCATTAAAAAATTAGGACTCTTGGTTAACAAAGTAAGAATTATATTGTCTTCTATGTCTCAATCTATAGATCATATGGCTACATTTTGCAAGGAAAGCAACAAGCTCATAGGATCAACAAATTTCCTAGCATGGAATAACATGATTGATTTAATGCTCATTGAAAATGAAGTCATGAAATATGTCCTTGGTACGGTAGTTCTACCAGAAAAAGAGAAGACTTAGGAGTTAGCAAAATACAATAAGGGAGAAATAAGAGCACAGAGGATCATTGTTGAATCCATTAAGGATCATCATGTTCCCTTTATTGTTAATTTGAAGACATCGAGGGCTATGTGTGATAAGTTGGTAAAGTTGTACTCTATAAGTACATCATGTCAAAATATTTGCTTGATGAATAAAACAATGTAAACTTTGAAACCGGAACTATAAACTCATAATGGGAACTCTAGCCAAAAAGCCCCAAAAAAACATGAAAAACAGTGCTAAAAACTAAAATTGTGTATTCTGGAACAATGTATTTTTTTAGAGATAATTTTCAACATATTTAAGAAATGACAGTAAAACCAATTTTTTTGTGCAAAAACAAATTTTGTTGTGCAAAATAAATGAAAAAACACACTAATGTTTTTGGTAGAAGAATATTTTTCTTTCCTAGGTATAATTGCAACATTTTTTAGTAATGATGATAAATATAAAATAATGAGATCTGAAACACATTAAAATTCTATTTTTTTCATCCATGTTGTTAAACATATAATAACATGACACTAAAGATTACTAAAATTCTAATTTATTTCAACCATAACATTAAAGATAAAAAAGAATGGAAAATTTTCAACTATAGAATTAAAAAACTCTAAGTTTTCAACACATTTAAGCCATGACATTAGGAAACAATTACGTGACTAAATTAATCAAAATGTCAATACATGTAGATCGAATGAAACATAAATTATGTCTCTAAGTTATTCTTTCATTGTAGATATTATAAACAATAAAACTCATCATAATTAAAACATATAATCCAACAAACATAAAAATGACACACAACTTCATTTAACATCATATCGAAATCAAATTTTTTATTTCAAGATATGATGCAAACATCAATTATATAAATTGTCTTAAACAACTATTCAAAATCACTCATATTTCTTTTCACACCATTAGAATTCACAGCTTCAGATGAATGATTGGATGCATATGAAGATGTTCCATATTCTTCTGTTTCATCAAATAGTGCCCCATCTAAGTCCACATGCATGCCCACCATTTCAGGTTTCAAAATTCTTCTTGATCTATGACTGGTTTCAACATACTCCCATCTCAACACTGTTTCTTCTGGTGACAACATCTTCAGAATCTTTATCGTCTTGAAGCGAAGAGTTCCTCTCTTTGTTAAATTGAATTCATGAAAAAGTTTGTAGACATCCTCCAATTTTAAGAGGTTTGTGCAATGATGATTTATATTTGTACCCTTTCTTTCTCTCTTTCTGCCAACCTTTTATAAACTACCATCTCTAGCTTATACACACCATTGAATGGGTGTGTATCTGTGGCATAGCAACCTACTTCAACACTTGCAACATCTTCATTTTTTGTAATGAACTTTATAACCTTAGCAATCGAGAATTGATAGCCATTGGCATCTCTATCTGCTAGCACTACGATCATGAAACCATCCTTAATATCCTGTATTAAAGGTCTTCCATGGCTTCATGTTATGCATAGGATCTTCTGGAACAAATATACATTTCTCTTTCCTCTACCTATGAAGAATTAATAATACCTTGAGATTGTTGTTGTTCAACAATGTTTCTTTCCTCGTGTTCATTTGACACATTTTGTGGCCAAATAAATGGAGTTTTCAAAGGTGTTGTCCTTGAAAATGATATCCAGTTTTATTAATGAAAAAAGACTCCCAACCAAACTGAATCAACAATATCAAAGTACTCATATATATAATATATATATAATATATAATATAAATATATAATACATTCTTAATTTCGTCGAGGCAATCAGATAATTTATATCTCTCTTCTAGCTGTTGTGCATCATGAACTTCAGAAATTGATTTTAATAACAATATATTTGACGCAAATATTGGGTGATCTGGAATGAACTTTAAAAATGCCAAACCTAATGATGAAGCCCATTATGCAGTAGTTGAATACTTCTTGCCACATATTAGGTTTTTCCCATCAATCTTTTTCATACGAAATTGATGTTGGAAGCTAATGTCATTAAGTTGTCCAATGCATTTCTCCTCACCATGCGATCCTAGAACAAACCTTCGCATGTCAATAATTTCTTCCAACACATAAAAAATAGGCTCTAACATGTATGATTTCTTAATACATTCAATTAATGATGGCAAGCTCCCAACATCCTTCCTCCTCAATGTGATTGAAAAATGACTGAACATATGATAAATATGGTCATGAGTGTGCCCAACAAGAAGGAAACGAACCTTTACCTTCTCAAAAAAACTTAATTCAACAAGCATATTTAGATATCCAAAAACAATCTAATTTTTGTTTTCATGACAAGTGTTGTCCAATTGTATATGCAAAACTTCAGGAAGATTACCAGACCAATGTGAAAGCACATCATGAATTATGGTTATTATCATATTTGCATCATTATGAATTTTTGGAGCTATGAGGTATACCCTTGGAAACATTTTCACATTCAAGTCCATACAACCGACCAAGTGATACTGAATAAAATTTTCCTCTTGTAAATTTTTGGGTGTGCGAACAAAATGTAGTATAAGTGTTTTCTTCTGGTCCATACCATCAATTATTATACCCAAATATTTATTTGGATTATCATAACACTTCTTTCCATGTTTTCACAACCTTTTCCTTTCACTTGTTTCTTGTTCATGATTCTCTTGAAGTGACTTGATAATGGAATCTACACAACATAAAAGAAAGTCATTAATAAATACATTCATAGTTGATGACTATAGAATTTTAAAAATTAATGATATGAATGATTACCTCTTTCTACCCCTTCACATTTATCCCTTTTTCATTTAAGATAAGCACATGTACCAAAAACCCCCATCCTTGTCTTCTTAGGAATATAAATATTCCTGAATTATTTCTTCCATATCTTTACAAAATATTGATATGTAATAAATCGACCATTTCCTTCAACACCTTCTGATATTCTTTGTATAAGTTGTAGATTTCTCGTCTTGAGAAATTATCTGGAATATGTATTCTCTCTATATTTGGCATACACTCTCCATTCTTTGAATATAAGTGTTTCATCCACGACATTGTAATATTTGATAATGACCAAAATTGTCATTTATGATGTACTTCTGAATAAAATGTGTGATTCTTGTCCAAATTTTCCTAAACCCTTGATAGACGAAAATCACCAATTGAATGAAACATTTTGAAAGCCTTTCTACAGATAAATAAAGACCCAATATGATAATCATAACTTGATAATGTAGATTGCATGCGCCCGAATAAATATGAATTTTGCATGCTTTTATTCATTGATAAATATCTCCTCCTTTTCTCCATTGAAAACTTGAAATCCATATTTTTCAAGCAATCCTTTTGACAAAATTCACTTGAAATGAGAGCACTGATAGAACTTATTCTTGTGAGATATTCTTCTCTACCCCTTGTATAACTATAAAATCTTGGATTGACACTAAATGTATTCTCCTACTCCTCGATACAGTGTTTGTTGGCACATATCCATCATTGAATCATCATCTGTATAACCATTTCCATCCTAATTAGGAGGAATATTATCCTCACTATGATCATGTGTGCTTTTGAAATACTAACTTGGAGGATATTCTTCATCTTTCCCTTCATTAGTGCCACCCTCATAGTCTTTAGAATTAGGACTAAATGAAAAATTTGACTCGATCTTTATTGGATATTATTTATCATGTGCATTGTCAGTGCTTATTTCATAGTCGATAGGGTTAGAACTACGTGGAAAATGTGACTCTTTATTTACTAGAAATTCTTCATCCTGATCTTTGTCACTGCTTCTCTCATAGTCCTTAGGATTAGTTCTAATTACCTCATCCTTCCCTTCGTCACTACTATTCTCATAGTCCTTGGGATTAGGACTAGATGGAAAATGTGACTCTCTATTTACTAGAAATTCATCATCCTTCCCTTCATCACTACTGCTCTCACAGTCCTTAGGATGAGGACTAATTTGAAAATGCTACTCGGTTTATTGGAAATTCTTTATCCTGGCAGTCATCACTGCTGCTCACATAGTCCATAGGATTAGGACTAAGTGGAAACTATGACTCTCGATTTATTGGAAATTCTTCATCCTAGCCTTCATCACTGTTTCTCTCACAGTCCATAAGACTAGGACTAAGTAGAAGCTATGACTCTTGATTTATTGGAAATTCTCCATCCTAGCCTTCATCACTAGTGCTCTCATATCCATAGGATTACAACTAAGTGGAAAGAATGACTCTCGATTTATTGGAAATTATTCATCCAAACCTTCATCGTTGTTGCTCTCATAGTCCATAGGATTAATATTAAGTGGAAACCGTGACTCTGTATTTATTTGAAATTCTTCATCAAGCTCTTCATCACTATTGTTCTCATATTCCCTAGGATTTGGACTAAGTTGAAACCATGACTCTTTATTTATTTAAAATTCTTCATCACGCTCTTCATCATTGCTCCTCTCATAGTCAAAAGGATTAGAACTAAGTGGAAACCATGACGCTATATTTATTTTAAATTCTTGATCCTTCACTTCATCAGTGTTTCCTTCATATTCTTTAGGATTAGGACTAAGTGGAAGACTTGACTCTCTATTCACAGTGAAATAATTTTTGTTATATTCATCAACATGAATATAGTTGTTACGCGGTGAAGATATTGCTTGTTCACAAAGTGAAAATTCACTATGAGAAGAATCCATGCCTTTCAAACAAAAGAGGTTGAATGATACAAATGCACTCTCTCCTAATGATAATATATAGCTTAAATAATGAAAATTTCCCTCCAAAGTTTCCCTGTAAAAGTTTTCACCGAAAATTTGTTGGAAATAATACTGAGAGGGTGGGGGGGG
>APFE031131875.1:0-14803 GCA_000404065.3 Pinus taeda
AAAATCTATCAAAGTGCCATGAAAATATTACATTTATCCATCATCTACAAGTAAAAATGATCAACCATAGTCAAAACAGTGTTTTTTGACCAAAAAAGTCAATTTTGGCAAAGTTAGCTCTCACATCCGCGCCCCCTGGTTCTCACGTCCGCACACCTTTGCAGCAACTTTGAGTGGGTTCCACTGGTCCAAATCAGGTGCAATATGGCTCATTGGAAAGCTTGGTCTGTATACTTTCCATCTCAAGTGGAATTTCTGAATTTGGAGTTGTTTTTCCCCCTCAAAAACCATTTCTCCCAAGGTCACTTTCTGCAACTCAAAAAGTGGGCAGAAAGTCATTGTTTTGATGTATTTTGAGCTTTTGGAGGCTCAAATCTCAAAATCAGGCTTCTCCCAAGTATTGGTAATTTTTCTCTTTGCATGCCCTTTCCAAAAATGCCGAGTTTTCAAAATTCCGAGCAGTCTTCCAAAATGGTCTCACCCGGGGTGAGACCATTCAAATGGCCAAAACCTGTAAATTGCACAAAAAATTCACAAATGACAAAATTTTCTCCAAACTTCTTGAAATTTGGGCTGGGAGTCCTCAATCAAGTACCATCCTCATTCAAATAGACTTTGGCCAAAATTTGGAGTGGATCGGGCGTTTTCCTTCGTTTTTGTGTTTTGGCCAACCATCCTTGGAGCACCTTCGTTCTCGCCGGTATTTTTGACATTTATCTCAAACCATGACACCTGTGTAAAAATTGAAAGAGGTTTTTCTTCTTTGGCATGTTTTGGACAAAAATGTCTCTCAGTTTCCCAAAATTCATCTTTTATTGCTCTGAAACATCATTTGAATGAAACTTGTCCCGATGTGAGGAACAAGGGATTTTGTCGAAATGAAGCGAAATGAAGGGGATAGGGGGCTTCTAAATTCTTGGGGAAATTTTTTGGGAGTGGGGAGGGATGTTAGGAAGCAGGGGAAAGTGGAATCTCAGAGATTGAGTGAGGGGAAGGGGTCCAAAAGGGCAAATCACAGGCCAAACCTAGAAAATTGCCAGTTGTAGCTAGAAACTAGGGTTTGTGCAAAAATGAGGAATTTGGCGGATCTAAGAGATGGGAAGTGTATGATATGGTACTTTAAGGATAGGGGAAGGTGTATGAACATCAGGAAACAAGTTTTTCCATTGATGTGACCATCCAAGAGAAATTGGCTTCAAAACCCTAGGAGAGGGAAATGAACTTGCCAAGGCACAACTGAAGCATGAACAAGACGTAAAATGACTCATTAGACACTGACATGATAATGACAACCCTATGAATGATGATAGACTCAGCTGAATGATGACATAGCCCGCCATTTGAACAACTTTAGAAGGAGTGAAAGCAAACCCTAGACCTAATGCCTAGTGACCAAATTTTGCTTGAAAACTCTTTGAAATGACAAAATTTGACCTTGACACTTCAAAATCACTTTGTAAGAGCACATTTGATCACTGGAGGAAGGCTGGAAAGACTGACACTAACATGTCTTATATCTCCTGGCTATATTTGCTCAACTATGGAATAACACTTTCTCGAAAGAATGAAATACCTCTTCCTCCTAGTCACTCGGTGATAACACAACCCGATAGCCTACTAGTGGTTAAGTCTGACTATCAAATCTTAACTAGAGTTTTAATATAGACTCTTCTAGAGTCTTTTACATAAAAAACAAGTGGCTAGTCCCTTTTCCATGAATAATGGGGTTGACGCGACATCCTCCCGAACTATAGGTGTGAAAATAGGAAGGTTAGCTTTCGAGTGGCATAACTTTTGCATACAGAGTCTGATTGACGTGCTTCTTGCACTATTGGAAAAATCTTTGTGTGTAGAATAACATGAATAGGTTTTTCCATAAAGTAGCAAAGTTTTATCCCCAGAAAATGTCATTTGATGCCTCAAAATACTCTTAGAAGGTTTCATACCCCGTTTTTCCAAACTGGGTCCCACCAGTAAACGCAGTCCCGTGAGTTGATTCCTCCACTTTTTCCACTTCAAATGCACCAAGCTGGATGAAAAATAATATAATGATCCAATATGGATAATATTTTGTTGTTTTCTTTGATAATATTGGGGATAAGAATACTATTTGGGATTTGAGGCACTGGTTTTGGGGTAATGTTGGTCTATCCATGTAGCCCTAGTCCCCTTCTTTTGATCTGGTTACGATGTCAATCTCCTTAGGTCCAGTTTGGGTAAGGCTCCCAAACCTTCCCCTACATCTTTTGAATCTCCCTTTGTTAACTTTTAATGGAAATGCAATAGGGAAATTTTATTGTAGTAGTTCAAAAATTGAGCATTTCCTCAAGACCTATGCTCAAATATGCATGAAGATGGATTTTAATAAATCTTTTCTTATCGAAATAAAACTGATGACTCTAGATTATGTATGGGTTTAGAAGCTTGACTATGAAAATGTTTCATTCCAATGTCTAGAGTGTTATGAAATAGGGCATGTAATCAAGAACTTCCCCAAGAAATTGCATAATAATAGAACCCGAAAAAATAACCAGAGGCCCAAATGTTAGGAAGGTTCTTAGATAGAGCACTATACTCTATTCAAGAAAGAATAGACCCAGGACAAGGAGGAAGCAAAAGAAAATCAGGAAGAAGTGAATATTAAAGGGGAATCTCCAAAGGAAGCACAAGGTAGTTAGGAATAAATGTATGTCACAAAAGATCCGCCGAATTCAGAAATAGATGAGGATCAAATCCTTGTGAATTTTGGATCCTGCATTGATCTCTCGGGAAACAAGACATGACATACAATTTCTTGGGTTGATTAGGCATATGGAAAAAGTGATAAAAACAACAAAGACCACTCTTAGAAGAGAAACTCGGATACACAAAAAAACTCGAGATGGATTCAAGTTGGCAAAAAATGAGAAAACTTATCGCCAAGGAAAATGGGAAGTCATTCAAAGTCAAATCAATAAGAAGTAAGAAATGGAAAGAAAATGTATTTGGATCTTGGGAGTATTTTAAAAAATCTATAGCTGGAAAGGGAATTAAATTTTTGTATTATGGAGTTCTCGCTTGAGGGTTGGATTGAGTCACTGTGCTCAATAGAAAACTCATAAAGGATATTAGCAACCCAGAAGAAATGTAACGGTTTTGGGCCAAATCCCAACCTTCTTTTTTCAATAAAATTTGCATATATTTTTCATTAAAAAAAAACTATTGCTCAATAAGAGTACATGAGATATGAAATTTTGGATGTATTATTGTAAGCATTTATTGCTTATTATTGATAAGGATTCATTTTTTTTTTAAGGAGATGTATCCCAAGTATGAATATGAAATCAATTGAATAATTGTGTTCTATATCAAAATGCAACAAGAAGGTTGATGTTTTCCATGACTTTCAAAAGGCTATAACATGAGTGATCAATCATATATAAGGGCATCCAACTATGTGCATTTCTTGATAATTGCATATAAATGATTATCTATATTTTTACCATGATGGACATAATAAGAAATAGGACATTGAGTTAGTTGGATCCAATATATTTTATTGGGAAGGGCACATCCATGATCGAAATGTTTTCTATCATATATGCATTCTCATATGTTGGACATGTTGGCAAGGGCATGTCAATGGTCAAAATATTTCCTACAATATATGTATTCTCATATTTTGTACATATGGTTAGCTAGCATAGTAAGAAATAAATGTGAATTACACTATACGTATGAAGGTAGAATACATGGTTTGTGCATTCAATGTGAGTACTTTAACTACTTCGGAAACTAAACATGGTTGATAAAATTTTAAAAGTGATTTCTCTAAAAATAAAAGTTCCATTATACTCTTTAAAAATCTAAATTTTGACTCAAAATTCATGCATATTAACATTAACTACTACTTTGTTGCATAAGTAATGGAGTGCTAAATAAAAGTTATCGTAACTTCCCCAAAACTTGCTAATGTTTTGCCTCTTCCCATGAAAAAACTTGTATAGCATTCCATGCATCCAATTATTCAAATATAATTGTCAGATTTTTACCTAAGGTACTTATATATGTCTCCTAAGATCTTTGAAAATTTTATAGTCTAAAATGTCCCAGAAAAGAAGTTAGCAAAAATACCAAGCCGACTAGTTTGAAATTGAATTCAAGACCATTCAAAAACCCTCATTTCCGAGAGGCATATCTCTAAAATTTTAGCGAACTAAAGTCCAAAACTTTTACCACATATACCTAGAGATCTCTCCTCTATCTCCTCAAAATTTCATGATCTTAAACATTCCTAAAATAAGTTATAGTGAAAATGTCAAACTAACATATTTGAAATTAACTTCAAGAGCATTCAAGAACCCTAAATTTCTCATAGTTTATATCTTCAAAAATATAGTGAACTAAAGTATGAAATTTTTATCACAATAACTATCAATGTTGCCTTTGTCCCCTTAAAATTTCATGGTTTGAAACATCCCCAAAAAAATAAACTAAAAATTACAAACGAACCTATTTGAAACTAATTTTATGAACATTCAAGAACCCATACTTTTGAGCATATCTCTAAAATTATAGCAAACCAAGATCTGATATTTTAATCATATGTTCCCTAAGATTTATCCTCGACATACTCCAAATTTCACCATATAAAACATCTCAAAAAAAAGTTATAGTAAAAATGCCAAGATCACTCATTTGAAGTAGCAAAGCCCTAAGATCATAAGCTTTGATACCAAATGTTATGAAACTTGCACCTTAAAAATGATAAGAAACCAATAATTATAATCCTCTTCAAGGGGAAAACCTCCTTTTACAATGAATACAATGTACTAGACAAGATTTGGTGATCCTAAGACTAGGTCTCCTTAGTGTGTGTGTGTGTGTGTGTAGGAGACAAAGGGTACAATTCTAATAAAATGGGACCATGAAAGGTTCTAACCTACATAACAATATAAGAATAGAAATGTAATCACTCAATATCTAAAGGGTTAATAATGGATTTTAGGGTTAAAAAGGGGCTCATATAGGGCTTAATAGAACATTCTAATTTTACCTCATAAAGTAAGAAATGAATGAAGAAACATATTACTAGTAAAAGGTAGCCAACACCTTAGATCTAGGCATCTTGAACAAAAATGGGGTATTAAGCTATAACTTAATCCCATGATCTATTTGTTAGTGGACATTTATTGGCATCCAATCCAATATGCAAGTGACATTAATTAACAATTGGATATGAATTGGGCATGATCGTGCATGGAGGCCTTCTGCCCATACTCGTATGGCTTGGAAAACCTCCCCCATGTAAATTCAATGCATAGGAATGAATCCCAACATGAAATGTGGGACTATATCAACCCCATATGAACCATTATGGGAGGTGTTCTAGGTGATTTTCCTTGGGTTTTTCCAAATCTGGAAATTGACAATGAGTTCAAATTTGTAATAGAGGTGCATTGGGTGTATTGGTGTGGATATGATAAACCTCTTGGTGAGCTAAATTCTATCTAAAGTTTTCTAAGGGAAATTGTTTCAAGTTTCATTAGTGATCCGGGTTGACTCAACTCCCAGATTTAACCAAGATATTTTTCTTTCGTGATGTGGTTAGAATTGCATTTAAAAGAGCATAAAGGAACATATATGTATGTTGTAAAGAAGAAGGAACATGACAAGAATCAACAACATAAAACACAAGATGTTGATAACAGAGTTCGTCTAGGAGGGACTATGTCTTCGGGCCCCAGTGTCAAGATGGTGTAGGCCGATGCATTAAGTGCTGAAAAGGGTGATGATGTACATGCATGTGTTTTCTCTATCATATAATGAATATGCCCTCACGCAGGAATGGCTCCAAGAGATGTTCTGCTGCAAGAACTCTCATTCACAAAAAGGACTCCTATCAGCATGACATAATTTCACGTATGTTAATGATGAGCATCCTGCCAACATGGCATCAAAGGGATCTCAATTCAAACATACATGGCGACACATGATTATCCCGTGAAACATGATGACAAAGGGATCTCAAAAAACATGATAATAAGTACATCTCACATCAAGAACAAAACAAGATCCCACATCAAACATCAAACATGGATCTATATAGAACAATGCATCTCAAGCAAATAGACAAAGAAGTACATAATCACATTGCATATAACTCACATCAAGGAGTTATGTGAAGAAGAGGATGATAACTGTTGGATTTGGATGTACCATCAATCCTCGTGGTGTCGAATATCATGAAAATGATTGCTGACACATTGAATGCTGACCCCTACACTCCACTTTGAAAGTGGCCGAAAAATGGAGTGACCAAATGGAAAATCTGATTACGCCATCAAATTCGTGGCATCGAATAGTGTAAAATTGACTATCAAATTTCTGAATTCTGACAAAGTGAAAATTTGGGACTACAGGAATCTTTTAGATTCCCCAAAGATTCACTTCTCTGGGTCATTTGAAGATCTGCTGCTTAGATCAAAATTATGTCTGCAATTAGGTTCGTGTTGTTGAGAGGTGTAGGATTGACATAAAGTTTGTCCAATTTAAACACTGGAAAAATTTCGCACTCCTGAAAATTAGGCTCAATCATGGTTCTGCTTGTCTCTACTCCACGTTCATGGTTCCACCTGCAACTAATTAAAAATTTGTCTCGAAAAATGGGCCATCATTCGACCTCCTGAAACTTCGTCTTCTCGCGGTTCCACCATTGGTCCGCTCTCGTTCATCGTTGTTCTACCCCTGGTCGCACTGAAAGATGGGTTTAAATGGTGATGGGGTGGCGGAATTTACAAAGCCGCCACCCATGGCATGGTGGTTAGGACGGAGCGCTTAAGACGGGGAGGTCGGGGGATCGAATCCCAATCCCTCTAAAAATAAGCGCATTGTTTTATTTTTTTTGGCCGCATTTACGTTGGCGGTAACCGTTTGAATGGGCGCATTTAATGTTGGTTGGAACTGTGTTATGGTAATCGTTAAGTGTTGTGGGCAGCGTTCAAGGTGGGACCACCGCGTGGGCGGAGCCAATGGAACCGCCAGCTATGCGTTCAACTCCCACTAGTTTCGTTTAAAATATAACACCATGTGCAGAGGTTGGGTGTGGGTCGGGTCCACTGGAGGTGGCTCATCTAGCCTGTAGTGTATTGGTTATAACAGATGGAGTTGGGGTCAGCGGGGGTCATGACCTGTCGACCATTTTTCATTAACATTTGTTTTCATGATATGGTGCGGGTCTGATGGGGGTGGCAGGGGTCATGGCCCGCCACCTCTTTAATATTTTTATTTTTTAATATAATAAACATTTTTTTATTTTGTCTAATATAAGGGATATTAGACAAATTAAGTATCCAACAAATTCGCCCATTTTTGGGAGCTAGGTTCTCACGCTAGTTGACGGTGAATTTGTAGGACACTTAAACCTAGCCCACTGCCCAACTTTGACCAAAACTTTAACTGGCTCTTTCTCCGTCATACAAGCTCGGATTTGAGTGTCGTTCACACTGTTGGAATCAGTGCAGAGCACTTCGATCTGGTGCTAGTTTGGGAGCATTCTGACCACTTTGAATTTTGACCATTTCTAAGTCCTCTGGGACTTCTACATGTGTCCAGAGCCACCTGGATCAATCCTCCCCACTGAGGATCTTTTGGTCCTCGAAAAGCATGAAAAATAATATGAAACTTATTTCTACCATGTCTGCACTTACAAGTATCTGATATGTCACCCTTCCTTCTCCTTCACCTTTGTACTTCGGAGCCATAAGCGATGAGACAACACCTGCAACCTCTACAAACCTATAGTACATTGTTTTTTTCAAATTACTTGCTTGACTTACATGACCAACTAATGACCCAAGCATCTCATACTTTCCATGAGTTTATAACACATACTCGGTGGTCAAGTTTACATCAAAATGGAAATAATACCCTGGCTATGAAAACAAGGCCAATATATCATTGTTGCTTCAACAAGTGATGGAAAACACATCATCACTACAACACATGATTTACAAAAATAAGGCCAAACACTATTGTTGTTTTGACAACTGATGGAAAGACAACATCACTTTCACAGTTTAAAATGCATCACAAAATAAGACCAGACATCATTGTTGCTTAACAAGTGATGGAAAACACATCATCACTTTTATAGTTTAAAATGAAACACGTGATTGGGAAAAAAAATAAGGCCATGACATTCTATCATGCCTAGAAGAACCATTTCTCACTTATCAATGTGAATGGGTTGTTTCCTTGTGGCACATTCATTGGTCGAACAATCGTTTCATCTAGTTCATGCACCGACACTTTGTCTTTAAGGCGCTACTCTGGATGGAGCCTCCAACAAGTGGCTTTTTTATGACCACTTCTAATGCAATGAGTGGAATACGTCTTCCTCCTCCATATCTGCTTAACATGTTTCTTTACCTGTTGTTGAGAGGGTATTTCATGCTGCCTCCTTTTCTGTGCTGTTATTCTTTTCTAACACTCAACAAATGTATGGTTATGTAATCCACAAAAGGTACATGTTTTTCGATGCCTTGATTTATGTCCATCATTAACAACATGATTATAATTGAAATGAGCATTCGAATATTGAGACTGGTTATACCTTTCCTTGCTGCCTCTAGTGTCATTAGGGCGATGAGAACTGCCTTAGCACTTTGCCCACAATGGGCACTGCCATGGGATGATGGTGATGTGTTCCCATCATTATCTTTCCTTGACGATTTTGACGATGTCTTAGAAGAATTTGACACCTTCGAGAATTCTCCTTTGGTGTATCCCAAGCCTACAAATCAAGGTATCAGCATAACCTTGAATGGTTGAGTTATGCCTTGGTTATTACCACCAAGTTCTTCTTCCTCCTTGTACCTCATCCTGGTAAGGAGCCTCATGTTTGTCCCTGTCATTGGTATCTCCACATCTCCAACAAAAATCATACTATGTGAAGATGAAACTGAAGGGAAATCAACATCTTTTACCTTCCTTGTTGAGTTGGAAAGAACTGATGAGCGCTGCTCATCATCTATTGTTGGTGGTTCACTGTCTGTCTTGGGGGATTCCCCAACTTCTTTCCTGACATACCCAAGTCCTGCCTGATGAGGTAATTCTTCTCCTTTGATGGGGTTGACAATGCCTTAGCCATTAATGCCCAAGCCTTTTCCTTCATACCCCATTCTCTTCAACAGTTTGGAGCCAATTCCTATGGTATGATTTTCAAAAACAACGAAATCATCATCATGAAACATACATGAAGTCAGGCAACTACTTTTTACCTCACATGGGTCACGCTGCAGCTTTTCCAAGGCCTCGTCCTTAGCTTGCAACTGTCGTAGCAAACTATGTTTCTTCTCTTTCTCTTCCTGTAGAAGCATCTTCAATTCAATGTTCTTTGCTTGAAGACTCTGGCTATTGTGCTTCAGTTCTTCCAGGGCCTCTTTCGTGACTCGCAACTGAAGTTGCACTCGTTGCTTTTCCTCTATCTCTTTTTGTAGAGCTTCATACATTATTTCCACCTTTTGGAAAATTATGACCATGGTCTTGTACATCGCTTTGTCATCCTCCATTGCTGCACATTCCATTGTTCACACTCGCAATTCACATCCACACGAAGATCGCATTGATACCAAACTTGATCTGAGTTGACTCAACTCCTGGATTTAACCAAGATTTTTTGCTTTCATGATGTGGTTAGAATTGCATTTAAAAGAGCATAAAGGAACATATATGTATTCTTTAAAGAAGAAGGAACATGACAAGAATCAACAACATAAAACACAAGACGTTGATAACGGAGTTCGTCCAGGAGGGACTACGTCTCCGAGCCCCGATGTCAAGATGGTGTAGGTCGCTGCATTAAGTGCTAGAAAGGGTGATGATGTAAATGCATGTGTTTTCTCTATCATACAAGGAATATGTTCTCACGCAAGATTCGCTCCAAGAGATGTTCTACTGCAGGAACTCTCATTCAAAAAAAGGACTCCTATTAGCATGACATAATTTCACATATGTTAATGACGAGCATCCCACCAACATGGCATCAAAGAGATCTCAATTCAAACATACATGGCAACACATGAGTATCTTGTCAACATGACGACAAAGGGATCTCAATCAAAACATGACAATAAGTACATCTCACATCAAAAACAAAACAAGATCCCACATCAAACATCAAAGAAGGTTCTATACAACACAATGCATCTCAAGCAAAGAGACAAAGAAGTACATGATCACACTGCATATACCTCACATCAAGGAGTTATGTGAAGAAAAGGATGATAACTACTAGACCTGAATGTACCATCAATCCTCGTGGCATCAAATATCATGAAAATGACTACTCACACATTGAATGCTGATACCTGCACTCCACTTTGAAAAGTGGCCGAAAATTGAAATGACCAAATAGAAAATCTAATTACACCATTAGATTCGTGGCATCAAATAGTGTAAAATCGACTATCAAATTTATGAATTTTGACAAAGTGAAAATCTCGAGTTACAGGAATCTTTTAGATTCCCATAAGATTCCTCAAAGATTCCCTTATCTGGGTCATTTGAAGTTTGCTGCTCAAATCAGAATTCTATTTATGCCATCGATTTTGTGTAGCTGAGAGGTGTAGGATTGACATAAAGTTTGTCCAATTTGGACACTGGAAAAATTTCACCCCCTTGAAAATTGGGCTCAATCATGGTTCCGTCTGCCTCTGTTCCATGCTCATGGTTCCCCCTACAATTAATTAAAATTTGTCTCAAAAAATGCACCATCATTCTACCTCCTAGAACTGTGTCTGCTCATAGTTCCAGTGTTGGTCTGCTCCCATTCATCCCTATTCTACCCTCGGTCGCACTGAAAGACGAGTTTAAATGGTGATGGGGTGGCAGACTTTACAAAGCCGCCACTCATGGCATGGTGGTTAGGCCAGAGCACTCGAGGCGGGGGGTCGATGGATCAAATCTGGATCCCTCCAAAAATAAGTGCATTGTTTTATTTTTTTGGGCACATTTATGTTGGCAGTAACCATTTGAATGGGTGCATTTAACGTTGGTTGGAATTGTGTTATGGTAAACATTAAGTGTTGTGGGTGGAATTCAATGTGGGACCGCCACATGGGCAAGGCCGGTGGACCCACTAGAGGTGGGTTCAACTCCCACTGGTTCCATTTAAAATATAATACTGTGTGCAGAGGTTGGGTGTGGGCCGAGTCCACCAGAGGTGGCCCACCCAGCAAGTAGTGTACTAGTTATAACAGATGGAGCTGGGGCCGGTTGGGGGTCATGGCATGTCGACCATTTTTAATTAACATTTGTTTTCATGATATGGTGCAGGACCGATGGGGGTGGCGGGTGTCATGGCCCGCCACCTCTTTAATATTTTTTATTTTTTATATAATAAACATTTTTTTTTAATTTTGTCTAACATAAGGGATATTAGACAAATTAAATATCCAACAAATTTGCCTGTTTTCGGGAGCTAGGTTCCCACGTTAGTTGACGGCGAATTTGTAGGACACTTAAATCCGACCCACTGCCTAACTTTGAACAAAACTTTGACTGGCTCTTTTTCCCTCATACGAGCTCGAATTTGAGTGTCGTTCACACCGTTGGAATCAGGGTGACGAGAGCTTCAATCTGGTGCTAGTTTGGGAGCATTCTGACCACTTTAAATTTTGACCCTTTCTGAGTCCTCTAGGATTTTTGCATGTGTCTGAAGCCACCTAGATCAATTAGTCCTCTAATGTCTACAACTTCATATGCTCTAGGCAAGCAAGCCCTAGCATCCAACATTTCTCTCTAATTCTTATTATCTCTAGTGTCTTTGGAATTTGGTTTTACAATTTTAGGATTTTTTACTTTGATTATCATTTATAAGTGAGGAAGGCATAACTAGGTGTGTCATGGATAATAATGATATGAAAGTTAGAAAGGTTCTCCATAGACATAAAGATATAAATCAAGCTAATAGTAGTGTCATTATGTTATGTTTCTCAAAAATTATAGAGCTTGAGCAGGCCAGTGCCACACACAATGCTAGCATTATGAGACTACTTCTTCAGAAACAACGAATTGATTATCTAGAGGTTGATTGCAAAAAACTTTGCTTTTTGGTTCTATGTCAATGTATAGAGTCTCTCTCCTTTGCCTCCAACAATCATGACACTAGGAGTTTACTTCAAGATGGGTTAATGGAAGATGAAATAGTTCATCAAAATCACAATCCTATGGAGATCGAAGACCCAAGATCCTCTCATTAAAGAGAGGGACAAAAAGGACAATGTAATGCCCAATTTTGACTAAGTTTGAATGTTTTTTTGAATTGTTCATACTTTGCTCCAATATATTAAGTAGGCCACTGATAGAAATACATGAAACTTATGTTTGGAAAATAAGTTACCAATTATATTTGTTTTTGTGAAAATTTATATAGTTTTGACATAAAAGCTTTGAACTATATTAAATGTAAATACTACTATATTTGATGCAGTCGTATTTTAAATGATTATAAATTTACATTTTTATTTTTTTTAAATCAAATAATTTAAGTAAATAAAATATATAATTAAATTAGAGGCCGCAGGAGCGAGAGGGCTGATATATTTCCCTAAGGAATATGATGAGATAATTTACACTTGGGGTTAGGTACAACCACAAACAACAGAGCCAAATATCTAGTGTTGTGGAAAGGTCTAGATATTGTCACGAAAAGGGTCATAAAAAAGTTCAAAATTCTAGGGGTTTCTATAATTGTTGTTAGAATGATCACTAAGTCTCTAACGACTAATGATACCTCATTCCCTCTTATTGTAAGAAGAATTGCACTCCAATTGAGAAAATTTGAAGAAGTCTTTGTCTTTCACGTTTTGAGGCACCTAAATGGCGAGGCAAACAAACTGGCTAACTTCGGGGTGGAGCTTGAAAGTAGATCCATTGAAATTAATGGAAATGATAGAGGATTCACCCCCATTCCATGACTTAATGTGAATGATCCTAGATTGAAGAGCCAACACAACTAGTAGCCACTATCAAGATAATTAAGGAGAGACCACTTGAAGGCCTTAAATAAAATTAGGTCGATACGTGGTAATTTCTCATACATAGTGATATTCTCCAATCATGTAAGGATCACGATAATGGACAGTTGGACAATTTTGATTCTGGGTGTTTTGAGATTCCTCCTGGGAACATTAATGGTGCAATGCAAAATGCAACCCCTCACACTATTATTCATAAATTTGTTGAGAATAATGTTGGTCCAGCTCCTCGTGAAGGACACTTTTGCAACAAATTCAGAGTTCTGTGAAGATCGGGTATTAATAGAGACAGAGGAGCATATTTTCGAGAGAAAGGACAAGGAATGCCTATTTAAGAAGGCTTCTATGGGTCCTTGGCTATCTTCATTTAGGTTTCCCTGATGTTCACTTCGCATCTATGTGCATCTAGATCACCTGGCATTGGCAATGGGAGGAAAATGGTCCATGGAGTCTGAAATGGAGAGGTGGAAGAAAATGGTGGAGCTCTTATTCAAATTGTTAATGGTTTAGATTGATCTTCTCTCCAGAAAACTAGACTTGATGGAAAGTGGAAGTGAAGCGAAGGATAGATTGGTTGAATCAAAACTCAAAGGTCTTGAGGCAATGGTGGAAAGAAAATTCGCAAAGCTAGAGGCAAAGTTGATGACCAGTAATGACGAGGCATCAAACTTTGACTTCTTTAAAGACGTTCAAAAAATCATGTGTCATCGAGATGGATGTTGATAATAAGGAGCAGCAGGAACACTCCGGTGGTGGTGTAGCCAGTGCAGGAGCGGGCAAATGAAAAGAGGTTATTTGAGATGAAGTTGATGAAGTCGGACTCTTAAAGCCTGTTTAATCTCCCATAGTCTATGTCTTGCAAGTGTATTTTGTTTTTGGGTCAGTTCTTTAGAATATATAGAAGATATCAATGTAGAATTATAACCTAGAGAGCTCGTAAGGGCAAGAAAGCACTATTATGAATTTATTGGAATATTAAAGTAACAATGATAACAAAAGAAAATTTTGTAATCTATAGGTAAATGGTTAGCCATACAATGGAAACCTAACCATTTTGTTAAATATATTAATTTGTATCTAAATTAATTAATTCAAATTAATAAATTCAGATATAACATAAATTATTTTGTTTATCAAAATTAAGAATATATTTACTTAATATATATATATTATTGTTAACACTGTTGAAATCATACAAATACACTTTTGAGTGAATTTCATAGATACTTCCAAAGTGGTGTGAAAGTCAATTATGGTCCTTCTCTATTTGTCATGTTATATTATTGCATACATTTCCAATCATTGTGCCAAATGAAATAGTTTGAAGGGATCCTTTGTATCCTATACAATTTTTTATTTTTGTTTATGTTAAAATATGATGAATTGTGTTAATTAATTTGCTGAAATATCGTGATTTTGTTTTTCATTATTTAACTCACATCCGATACAGAAAATGTAATGAATTATACCTTATTATATTTTTACAAATTCATCTTTCACATTAAAAGTAATATTTTTAACATTCTTGATTTGTCTTGTATTTACTATAACAGGACAATTTGAGAGGAACTATTAAGGCAAACCTTAGTGAGCTAAGATAACAATATATAGTGAGAATAATTAGGTAATAGGGAAAAAGAGGAGATGGAAATATTCATAATAATATACTGAGAATGTTAGGTGGTTGATTTTGGTTGAAAATGAGGAAGTTTGAAGCGAAGGTAGGTAACAGCTATAATAAATAATTATTAATGATGGTTTATAATTAATAATTTAAATATAAA